>APFE031752999.1:0-20082 GCA_000404065.3 Pinus taeda
AGACGGATATGAGGTTCTTCCTCATCCTTGGCACATAAAGAACATCTGTCACCTTCAAGGGAGGTTTGGACTCCCTCTGAAATGTCAGTGTCCCCACCCCGACCGCTCTAACAACTCTGTCATCACCGAGTACTACCTCTATATCAGTGCCACTCTCTGAAAGCTCAGAGAAGTACTCACGGACTCCTGTCATGTGACGTGAAGCCCCACTGTCCACATACCAGATACCTGAAGATGCTCTGCTAATCAAGGGAAAAGCATGCTCCCTCTGAACCTGTGTGGCAGGTGATCCTGCACTAGAGGACTCATACGCAGTGAACCCAAACTCCCGGCCAAAACGAACTACAAAGTCCTCAACCTCTGCTGAAGCTACCATGCTCTGGTTCTTCCCCTTCTTCTTCTTCTTCTCCGGACACACAACTACATAGTGTTCCATCTTTTGACAATTCCAACACTTCACCTTGGAATAGTCCTTCTGTGTGTTACCCTGTTTACCTTTACCTTTGCCTTTGCTCCCACCATTGCTTGTGGAAGCTTGCTTCTTCCCTTTGCCTTTCTTGCCTCCTGCTGATAGTGCTACATCCTCATCCTGCTCAACTCGCTTGGCTGCCCCAAGCTGACTTTTTCTGATCTCTGTCTGAATGCAATCATCCCAAAACCTCTCCCATGTGGGAAGGGTCTCACGTGCACAA
Source organism: Pinus taeda (assembly GCA_000404065.3). Classification (NCBI taxonomy): domain Eukaryota; kingdom Viridiplantae; phylum Streptophyta; class Pinopsida; order Pinales; family Pinaceae; genus Pinus; species Pinus taeda. Next base: position 693 of record APFE031752999.1, read on the forward strand.
ACCCCATCAACAAAGTTCATCCATGAACGAGGGAGGCCATTCACTGCAATCCGCACCAACTCAGTGGGTGGAATGGCCTTTCCAATTGCTGCCAACTCATCTCTCACATTAGTAATCTTTGTGAGATATCCAGCTGCACTATCATTACCCATCTTAATGTTCTTCAGCTTCTCCTTCAGGACCATTTGCCGGTTCTCATTGGTACTCTGGTAGAGATTGGACAATGCTGTCCACATCTCATGGGCATTGCTCTTTCCTCTCACATGAGGAATGCAATGGTCTTTGATTCCATTTAGAATCAGCCTCTTACCCTTGTTGTTCTTTTTATTATAAGCAGCCAACTGAGTAGCATCAGTAGGCACAACAACAGGGGTCTGTGTGGTATGCACCATGATATCCCAGACTTCTGTCTCCTCAAAGATACTCTGCATTCTCTCCTTCCAAACGATGTAATTTGTATGCCCATCCAACCTATCCTCCACTCTCAATCCCAATGACATCCTGTTGTCCTAAAACTGAAAAATAGCACTGCTGTAGTAAAGATAAAAACTGATGTTTATGAAAAATCAGCAGCTGTAATTTTTCTCTTTTGCTGTCCCAAATTGCCCTTCAGCACTCAAGCTCCGATACCATGTAAAAAATTTTGTTTTCCCACCCCGTTTTTCAATTTCTCCTTATTTCTCCCATGTAGTTAAATGCCCTTTCCCATAAACATACATTCAACAGGCTGGAAAAAAATAAATTTTCTGAAAACACAAATTCTAGAAAATTTACAGAATGCTGAAAATTGCAGAAATAAAAATCAGCAATAATAAACAACCATTAAAACACATTAAAACACTGATATTTTTTGTCAACGTGACCCTGGAAAAACCCCCTACAACTCTTGGGGAAAACCAGTTTGAGAGCTCTTCTTTATTTCTGGAAAATGCCTTTTTACAGTAAGAGAAATATTCAGCAAAAATCAGCAAGCAAACTTTTACAACTTATCTCAGCCTTGCTGAAACTCGGCCTTGCTGAAAAAACTGCCCTGCTGAAACTCCGTTGTACAGACTTGTTGAAACACCGCAGCTGAAACTCCGCCGCTGATACACCGTTGCTGAAACACCACTGCTGCAACTCAGCTGCTGATACACCACTGCTGAAACACCGTTGCCGCAACTCAGCTGCTGATACACCGCTGCTGAAACACTGTTGCTGCAACTCAATCGCTGATACACCACTGTTGAAACACCGTTGCTGCAACTCAGTTGCTGATACACCGCTGCTGAAACACCGTTGCTGAAACACGGCTGCTGATACTCCGCAGCTCACTGTCCAGAAGTCACCCTTGCTCTCTTGCTCTCCTTCTCTCAATCTGCTCATGAAAGAATTGAATCGAATGTGATCTTTTCCTCCTTTTCCTCCCTTAATATAACTCCAAGTGACTTTTGGGTGATCCAAGTGACTTTTGGGTGATCTCTAAATCCAATGGCTGAAATAGATTTAGATCAATGGCTGAGATTAAATACACATTTAAATCTCACTTTCTATTTTTTAATTCACCCACTTTAATAAAGACCCACTTAGTCATTTATTTCCAAAGTCACTTTTCCTTTCTAATTTTTCATTGACTTTATAAAATTCACTTTAAAATTAGACTTAGTAACTTTATCACTTAAAGTCACTTTTAAATTAGATTTTAACTTTATAAAAATTATAAAGTCACTTTAGGAGAAAAATTAAAATCTTTTGGACACTTTTCCCTGGGCCAACGATCAAAGCCTAAGGGAACCACCTGCCCTCCGGTACCAAATTTCAACAAATCCTTTTGCTTCACTTGATGACTTGGAAATTGCTAAATATAGTAACCCTACCATGAAAGGCACAGGAAAAAGAAAATTTCCAACACAATATCATTTAGTTTCTCCTCATTCTACATAACTATATCAAGCTCAACATTTCGAACACCTTGTAAATGCTTATATCAATCCCCAACTTATCCTTCACTGCCATCTCCATGTCTAATTTTTGCAGCCTGTGAAAAGCATCCAGCGCACAACCATGTACGCCACAATCCCCAAGTACCAACTACAACTCCAATTCCTCAAATAAATGAGCGCCCCCACTGCCACCCTCCCACTCCCTCCGCCGAACCCCCGACCTAAACCCCCCACCCAATTCATCCAAGCTTCAATAACAATAGCAATTTTCGTGTAGTATTTATAATAGAGGACCTACACCCACCAAATGGGATCCATTCTATTATAAGCCTCCTCATGTGGTAAGTGAAAATACATCTAGGAGATACTCCACAGGTAGTTCATCTCACAAGCGTGTCCCTCATTTTACTAAACCAAAAAGGTTTTGTCGCAAGAATAACACACAACCCAAATCATGCCTCACAAGATTCAATCAATAAGAGCCTTGATATTCTTCAAAGCATAAGGGGATTGCTTCTTGAAGTGAAATTTAAACCAAGGAATGGGAAACAGGAGTGGTTGAATAAATAGAGGAATTAGTTCCTCTGTAAAAGCTACCATCCCTAGAATTAGATCAGCGTATGGCACCAAGGTCTGCTATATAATAGATAATGGGGAGTGTGGTATGTAGGAGTGGAAATTGAATTCCTAGAAAGCAAATCATAATCACTGAAGGTAAGTATTGATAGGGCACTTCAGAAATCACAATCGTATGTCAATCCACAACTTAATACCTCCCCCAAGTGTTGATTTGTGTTGTCAGACCATAGAGTGTCTCGTGGAGGAAAAAGAAATGACAAATGATATGTTTGAACTGCTTGCAAGAATTGGTCAAAAGCTAATTAGGAGTCAAAACATGCCAACAAACATCTTAGGAAACTTGCTACATGTAATGTACAAATTCTGGGATGAAGGTTGGAAGTGCCTGGGTTGGAGTTCAGTATTGATCAGCTCCTATTGATCAATAGTATGTTAGTAGCATAGCTTCCTCATCTGCAGTCATGCAACGACAACATACAGAGACAACTATGGTCACCATTGGCATGCAATAGTAGCAACTAGAGGTAACAACATTATTAAATGAAACCTCCAAAAGCATCAAGCATGATAAAGCAGGGAAGAATGTGGTATAGCTTGATGCCTTGATGCCTCTCACTCACTGTGTGGACACTGGAGATGATGAACCCACTTTCCTTTTGTTAGTGCTTTGAACCTCTGGTCTCAATAGGTTATTGTGTTGTTTACTTGCCTATATTACCTGTGGTGGCAGAGAAATAGTTGAAGAGGGCAATTTTGACCTCTGGCATGGATATTTCTGGTGCACGCACTCCCATGTTTAGCGACATAATCATCGTTTCTTACAAGGGTCACGAACCTTGCCACTTTCCCTCTGCGAGATTTGGGACCCACGACACACAAGAGGTGACCAAGAACATCATCAGCATAAAGAATAAAGGAGAGTTGATGAGGAGCTCCACCTCTCCTGGACAGTCTTGTTGGTAATGAGTTTACCAACCATCTTAATCGTGGTTGTAGTCAACCAGCGATTCATGCACAGGGAAATCAAATTGTAGTTCATGGTTTATACAACAATGCAGAATTAATTTATACAAACTATCCACCAGGTGACAGAGTTATGGATTCCACCCAATGATTCAAACGAAATGATCAAGGCATAATGTATTTCAAGATAGTTGTGTTTGAACCAATGTTGTGAAAATCGCGATAATATCGCAATAGAATGAAATAATTGTGATTTTTTCGCTGTTTCGATAAAATCGCGATAACTATACGAAATAATCACCGGAATATTTTTTGCTGATTTTTATTGAATTTACCGCGATAATTTCGTTTTTATCACGATAAAAAAGGAAATAATCGTCGGGGGTCGCGACAACGCAATTTTATAACGTTTTTTGGGTTTTTTAATGAGCTCATTTGGACAGTCGCGCGCGGAGGGAAGAGGAGAGCTGGGAGACCAAGCTGGGGAGGGTTTTTAGCCAAATCAAAGTGCTTAGAGGAGAAAATCAAGTGGAGACCACCGATTTCTCCATAGAAACAGTATGTGGATTAATTTTTTTTGTTTTCATTGTTTAAAAACATTGTTTTTGTTTTTTTTCATTGTTTTTGGTTGGGTAACTTGGTATAGGCACCATTTTTCTTTTGTTTTCATTGTTTTTAAAGATTTTTTTGTATTTCTTCATTGTTTTTGGTTGGGTAACTTGGTATGGCTATGGGAACCATTTTTTTTTTGTTTTCATTGTTTTTAAACATTGTCTATGTTTTTCTCATTATTTTTGCCATTTGGTTGGATAACTTGGGTTTGAAATGGTTGGGTAATTTGTGTTTGAAATTTTGAACTTTGGAATGGTTGTTTTAGGTTGGGTAACTTGGATTTTCATTGTACAATGTAAAAATTAAAAATTAAAATACTAAATTGTAAATAAATTTGTAACTTGTAATTTTGTAAATGCTAAATTGTAATCCTAATCCTTATTTTCCCATAGGTTCACAACTACACCAAAACACCATTGAAGACTTCAAGTTTGCAACTTCAAAGTTCAAAAACAAACATGCCAAGGAAATTGGATACTTTCTGGGAATATGGTGTACCTGATTCTCCGAATGATAAACTAAACTTGAGTTGCAAGTTGTGTGGCCACCCTATGTCCGGGGGGGTGTACAGGTTGAAGTTTCACCGTGCACAAATCCCTGGAAAATATGTGGGGCCTTGTACAAATACAACTCCTGAACTTATCCAAAGATCCATGAGAGCATTGGAAACTTTAGAGCAGAGTAGAGAGGCCAAAGAAGAACTCAAAAGGCAACTAAAAAGGTCATCTGAAGGAAGTGGGCCAAGTGGCACTAGTTCTACTGCAGCATCAACCAATCCGATAGTTGCATCATCATTTTTTGTTCCTCGAACCACACTTGATTCACAGCCATCTATCAGATCAATGCTAAAAAGAACTGAGAAAGAACAAGCTGACAAGTTGCTGGAAAAATTTCTCTTCTGGAGTGATATTCCTTTCAGCATTGTAAGGAATAATCCATTTTTCCAACCTACTATTGATGCTATTGCCAGTGTTGGCCCAGGATACATTGGCAAAGCAAATGCACGCACTCCCATGTTTAGCAACAGAATCATCGTTTCTTACAAGGGTCACAAACCTTGCCACTTGCCCTCTGTGAGATTTGGGACCCACGACACACAAGAGGTGACCAAGAACATCATCAGCATAAAGAGTAAAGGAGAGTTGATGAGGAGCTCCACCTCTCCCGGACAGTCTTGTTGGTAATGAGTTTACCAACCATCTTAATCGTGGTTGTAGTGAAGCAGCGATTCATAAAAAGGGAAATCAAATTGTAGTTCATGGTTTATACAACAATGCAGAATTAATTTACACAAACTATCCACCAGGTGACAGAGTTATGGATTCCACCCAATGATTCAAACGAAATGATAAAGGCATAATGTATTTCAAGATAGTTGTGTTTGAACCAGTGTTGTGAAAATCGCGATAATATCGCGATAAAATGAAATAATCGTGATTTTTTCGTTGTTCCGATAAAATCACGATAACTATACGAAATAATCACCGGAATTTTTTTTTGCCGATTTTTATTGAATTTATCACGATAATTTCGTTTTTATCGTGATAAAAAAGGAAATAATCGTCGGGGGTCTCGACAGTGCCATTTTATAACATTTTTTGGGTTTTTTAATGAGCTCATTTAAACAGTCACGCGCGAAGGGAAGAGAAGAGCTGGGAGACCAAGCTGGAGAGGGTTTTTAGCCAAATCGAAGTGCTTAGAGGAGAAAATCAAGAGGAGACCACCGATTTCTCCATAGAAACAATATGTGGATTAATTTTTTTGTTTTCATTGTTTAAAAACATTGTTTTTGTTTGTTTTCATTGTTTTTGATTGGATAACTTGGTATGGGCACCATTTTTCTTTTGTTTTCATTATTTTTAAAGATCTTTTTGTATTTTTTCATTGTTTTTGGTTGGGTAATTTGGTATGACTATGGGAACCAATTTTATTTTTTTCATTGTTTTTAAACATTGTTTATGTTTTTTTCATTGTTTTTTCCATTTGGTTGGGTAACTTGGGTTTGAAATGGTTGGGTAATTTGTGTTTGAAACTTTGAACTTTGGAATGGTTGTTTTAGGTTGGGTAACTTGGATTTTCATTGTACAATGTAAAAATTAAAAATTAAAATACTAAATTGTAATTTATAAATTTGTAACTTGTAATTTTGTAAATGCTAAATTGTAATCCTAATCCTTATTTTCCCATAGGTTCACAACTGCACCAAAACACCATTCAAGACTTCAAGTTTGCAACTTCAAAGTTCAAAAACAAACATGCCAAGGAAATTGGATCATTTCTGGGAATATGGTGTACCTGATTCTCCGAATGATAAACTAAACTTGAGTTGCAAGTTGTGTGGCCACCCTATGTCCGGGGGAGTATACAGGTTGAAGTTTCACCTTCCACAAATTCCTAGAAAAGATGTGGGGCCTTGTACAAATACAACTCCTGAACTTATCCAAAGAGCCATGAGAGCATTAGAAACTTTAGAGCAGACTAGAGAGGCCAAAGAAGAACTCAAAAGGCAACTAAAAAGGTCAACTGAAGGAAGTGGGCCAAGTGGCACTGGTTTTACTGCAACATCAACCAATCTGATAGCTGCATCATCATTTTTTGTTCCTCAAACCACACTTGGTTCACACGCATCTATCAGTTCAATGCTAAAAAGAACTGAGAAAGAACAAGCTGATAAGTTGCTGGAAAAATTTCTCCTGTTGAGTGATATTCCTTTCAGCATTGTAAGGAATAATCCATTTTTTCAACCTGCCATTGATGCTATTGCCAGTGTTGGCCTAGGGTACAAAATCTCTTCTTATCGTGATTTCAGAGGCTGGATTTTTCAAAATGAAAAGCATGACTGCACCCAAAGATTGGAGGATTTTAGGGCATCATGGGCACAAACAAGATGCACTGTTATGTCAGATGGTTGGACTGACCAAAAGGGGAGAACCTTATAAACTTTTTGATTAGTTGTCCCAAGGGGACTATGTTTATCAAATCTGTTGATGCATCTGCACAAATCAAAGATGCAAAAACTTTATATGATTTGCTAGATTTGTTTATTTTGGAGGTGGGTGAACAAAATGTTGTCCAAGTCATAACGGACAATGCTGCAAATTATGTTGTTGCTGGCAGGATGCTTATGGACAGGCATCCTACTTTATTTTGAACACCTTGTGCTACACACTGTATTGATTTGATGTTGGAGGACATAAGAAAAATTCCCTTTGTCAAAAATATGTTGATTCATCCAGAAGCATTACAAAATTTATATATAACCATACATTTGTGCTTAGCTTGATGAGAAGATTCACCAACAACAAAGAGTTGGTGTGCCCCGCCATTACACGGTTTGCCACCAGTTTCATATCTCTTCAATCCCTCTTGAATTCTATGTGGGATGTGACGAGAGTGTTTCTTTCAGAGGAGTCGCGTGCTTTGCCAAATAGCCACAAACCAGAGGGAGAGGTCATACGCAGACTGGTTTCATACCAGGAAGACTTTTGGGCGGGAGTGCAAGAGTTGTGCGCCGTTACTGAACCTTTTGTAAGGTTCTTCGGTTGGTTGATGGTGAGAAGCCCGCAATGGGCTATTTGTATGAGGCCATGGACAAGGCCAAAGAAGCTAAGGGAGATTATGGGTTTCAGAAACAACTCCTATGGGGAGTGATTGATGAGCGATAGAACAACACACTGCATCATCCCATTCATATTGCTGGGCTTTTCATGAACCCTGCATTTTCTTATGCACGTGGATTTGATTTTGATACTGAAATCATGGATTGATTATTATCCTATGTCCAGAAGATAATGCGATCTCCAAAACAACGTATAGAGATCTCTAAACAAATTGAGACATATAGAATGGCAAGTGGCACATTTGGCTTTGAGATGGCTGTCAATGATAGGACGATTAAAATGCCAGGTATTTTTTAGTTTGTAACTTTGTTTCAAATTTCATTGTCTCTTCAAATTCCTTTTTTTCTTATGTTTATTTAAAATTTTATTTGTAATTTTGTTGTAGATGCATTGTGGAAAGTGTATGGTGGCAGGGTACCCCTTCTGCAAAAGCTTGCCATTCACATCCTCAGCCAAACATGTAGCTCCTCAGGATGTAAGTGCAATTGGAGTATATTTGAAAAAATACACAAGAAGCGCAACAAGTTAACATTTAAACATTTAAAATATTGCAAATTTCCAAATAAATTTTTGAATTCATTAAACAATATTTTGTTTATAATTATTAATTATTATTTCATGATCTTTGTACAGGTTGGAGTCCCAACGACTTAATGACATGGTAACGTTTACTACAATCATTGATTGTGGGGGAGCCAACTTGAGAGAACACCTGATGTGGATGCCATCTCATTGGATGGGATTGACACCACTACTGCATGGAGGGTTGAGGCCGAGAGGCCTCCCATGGAGTCTACTACTGATTGGTTAGTGCAAGATGTAGTAGTGGAGGGGGAGGAGGAGGAGGAGCAAGAGCAAGAGCAAGAGCAAGTGGAGGAGGAGGAGGAGGTGACACCACCTGCCCAGGCTACCACTGCCACCAGTAGAGGACGTGGTCTACCTCCTATACCTCCTACTTCTAGTTCTTCAGCTTCTAGAGCACATCAAACTCCACTGCCATTTCCACCAGCACGGGCAACAGCGTCTACATCTACACGGAAAGGGAAAGCTGTGGCATTTTCTCGCAAGAGGGGCAGAGGAAATCAATAGGATTAGACTTTCTTTTTATTGTATATGACATTATGACATGATCAGATACATTATCATATTTTTTATTGATATTTTGAGGCTGAGTTGGGACTTAGGAGTCAGGACTTACTATTCAGGACATGATTCAATGTTATGTGTGATTTTAGCGCTAAAAATGATATTAAACATCTTATATATTAGTTTTTTTATCATATTTATGTGTTAATGTATTTATTTTATGTTGTAGATGGTTTAGATATTAAAAATTTTGAAAAAAAAAATGAATATTTTTGTACCAAACGATTATTTCCCGATAATTCCGATTTTTCCCGATATTTTCCTTGCACCGATATTATCCCGATAACGATTAATGCAACATTCGTTTGAACTTCATGCAACGGGTAAGCATACCAAGGGTCACTGCTATACTAAATTACCCTTGAAATATACTACAGAGATCCATTTTTAAGCAGTCGACTAAACCTACAACGATAATTGGAACACCCATAAAACATCCACGGAGTAGATTAATCAATCACGCACCAAAAACATAGTATATTATCATTACGTGAAACCATGATACAATCACACAGTGGCAGCATATCCTAATTCATGATGGACCAAGGTAATTTGAGTAACTTACTATGTACATATCCTGGAGTGAAAATGAGCTATTGAGTTTGGGGATTGTTCTTATCTCCAAACTACAGACGAACTGCAAAAGAAAGGGGGAAGAATGTGGTGTAGCTTGATGTCTCTCTCTCACTGTGTGGAGACTGGAGAGGATGAACACACTTTCCTTATTTTAATGCTTTGAACCTTTGGTCTCGATAGGTTGTTGTGTTGTTTTCTTACCTATATTCCCTGTGGTGGCAGAGAAATAGCTGAAGAGGGCAATTTTGACAACTTCGGCGTGGAGATTTTAGGTGAAAAGGGCAAAGCAAACGCACGCACGCACTCCCATGTTTAGTGACAGAATCATCACTTCTTACAAGGGTCACGAACCTTGCCTCTTGCCCTCTGCAAGATTTGGAACCCATGACACCCAAGAGCTAACCAAGAACATCATTAGCGTAAAGAATACAGGAGAGTTGATGAGGAGCTTCATCTCTCCCAAATAGTGTTTTTGATAATGAAATCGAAACAGTCTTGTTTACCAACCATGTTAATCATGAATGTAGTCAACCAAGAATTCGTGCACAGGGAAATCAAATTGTTGCTAAAGGCATAATGTATTTCAAGACAGTTGTGTTGCTATGAGGAATGTAGTTTGAGCTTCATGCAATGGGTAAACATACCAAGGGTCATTGCTATACTAAATTACCCTTGAAATATGCCACAAAGAGCCATTTTTAAGCAATCAAATCAACCTACAACGATAACTGGAACACCCAGAAAACATCCATAGAGTAGAGTAATGAATCACACACCACAAACATAATATATTATCGGTACGTGAAACCATGATATAATCACACAGTAGCGCAAGTCCTAAACCAAGGTGATTCGAGTAACTTATTGTGTACATTACTTGAAGTGCAAAAGGGCTATTGAATTTGAGGATTGTTCTCACCTCCCAACCACAATCGAACTACAATCAAACTTCCTGTGCAGTTGTCTCCCCCAAGCCAAATTCTAGGGCTGGTGAAGGTTGTTCCCGATACCAAATGATGATGTCATTCAAACCACGAATCCCAAAGGCATTGCCCAACTAGTCGAGCTCCTCCTTCCTATATTCTCCTTAGACTTGTTTTCCTTCTTTGAGCTGTGCCCTCCTTTGTGCTCCATCTTGCTTCCCCCACTTTATAAACTCTTGTGCCTTTCCTAGCTCGATTCCTCCCTTTTACAGCTATCTGAAATCTCATTGTGGTTAGTGAGATCCTAGCCTTGCCCAACCCTTCTGGACCAACCAAAAGTGTTCCACTTGTCCTTTGTGTACATATTTTTGTGATGGTTGTTCCAGGCATCACTACTCAGTCTTGCAGGCCAATGATCCCCATGCCATTTGGCCTTTTCCCCTTGCTCGCCATCTATTCCAAGCAGCATGTCCACCTCAGTCCTGGAATTAGTTGTCCCTTTGACTAAACACATGTGCATATATTTCTTTTTTATTTACAATAAATGAAAGGGTAATCAGGGCTGTCACAACAACTATTGGGGCATGATGTTTTGCATTCGGAAGTCTTGATCAGAAACCCTTTTGTATGTATTCAATTAGTATATGAACATTTAGGACAAAAAATACTAACTTTTGCCCTTTCGAGTTTCCAATCTAGCAGACCAAGGCAAAAGGATTTAATCTAATATGTAATCTAGTATCAATTGAATAGAAAGCTTATTTACCACAAAAGGACAGCCAAAGACCTTGGCTCTTGGATATCAATTAGTTAATATACTTGTAACGGAAAATGTGGACAGACATAAACCCTGGGTATTGATGATGTCAAGAACATGCTAATCTATATTCTGATTTCTACATTGTTATCAATATCAGATTTTTTTCCATAAAACAACAATTAAAAAAAAAATATATATAATATATAATATATATATATATATATATATATATATAAAGAAATAAACAACAAAAAAAAAAAAAATCTAAATTATATAGGCAATTACATAGAAAACTCATCAAATTAAGAAAGTTTAAACTTTACATCTATAAACTTTAGCTATTGAGCTTCAAATATAATCAGAGCTATATCTATTTACATTAATCGAGTTTAACATATATTTACATTAATTGAGTTTAAGCTGTATTAGAGGGAGTCAGTGAACTTTTACTTCAGTTATTAAGCTTGAATATATTACAACAGGGACAGCCACTGCCCAAAAATACAAGTCTAGAATATATGGACAGTTTAAAATCAGTGTATTACCTCAACTTTCCACTACTAGGCTGCAATATCGAGCAAATCTTGATGTGTGAATTGCTGTCATCAATATGTATAACCACACAGCTGGGTCTTGAAAAACTTATTAAACAGGTTTAAACATTGAATTTTTGCACTTTCGCAGGTAGTTGCCACCACTATCTGGCAATAAAATTGTTGGTGAGATTGCAACTTTTCATTACTTAAATTGTAGTTTGGAATACAGATAGATTCAGTGCACTGAAAAAAACCCACAATCTACCTGGGCTGTACAGTCTCAATAACTAACAACTGCAATTCCATCAATTCTTCTAAATTTCTGACTAGATTTTGGACCAGTCAAATGTTTAGACTACAGGGAACTTCTTAGCCAATCAAAAAAATTAACATCTATGACCTCTAGCTATTGAGCAACATCTATTTACTGTAGTTATGAAACTATATTAGAAAACATCAACACATTTTAAGGTTAGTTATTAAGCTGCAATATATTGCAATAAGGGTCACCACTATGTGGTCCTTTGGTCCTTCGTCATAGTTGAGTTCTATAATTCTGATATAAACATGAATACAAAATTATTTAACTGTTCTTTTTAAACATATTTTTGCATTTTGTTTACGTTGTTCAAACATATTTATCTCTAGCGGAATGTTATTAATACCAACCTACAATAAAAATACCTGAGGAATCAGAATCCAAACCCCGTATCAGGATCTCGATAGCACAAATTTTCCAAGTCCCCTGTGAGGATATATTCATTTTTTCTCTGGGCTGAACTAATCCAAATACAAGATATGCCAAAATGGCAATTCCCTTCCCAAAGTTTCGGGGCAGAGGGGGGCAATTAGAAACCTTCATTGGCTGAAATCCCCCAAATGGAACAACACACTCCATGAGATATAGTCACAAATTTCTTCATACTGCAGGTATTAAAGGACCGTTAAATCGAGTTCGTGATAAGGAATCCATCCAAGTTTGCATGTATAATACACTTCCATAAAAGAGCTTTACTTGTTCAAATCCAGTTGGGGGTGAAGTATGTACACTTCCATAGACTTTAGCAGTTGAATCTACTGGGTAGAGATGAGTTTCTTGTCCTACAAACAAGGGGTCCCATGCACCAATTTGATATACTGTGACCTTAAAAATAAATTAATGGTATTAATTAAAGAATGCAGATACCAACAAACACCATTTCTTCAATTTCTTAGAAATTAAAAAATATATTGGTACAAAAAAACTAGTCATCGCCATTTATAGTGGAAACAAGTAGTACAATTCTTGAGAAACCTCATACAGTCCACTTGATTTGTCCCATCATATAATGGAATGTGGTGCCCAAAACTCACTGAGAATGGCACGTTTGATTAAAGCTGCAGCCCCATAAAACATTCTCCACTCAAAATATTTAGTACATCGGAACTGATTATCAGCTTCGAGAATAGGGTACCTAGCAGCTTTTCACTTCCAGAATGTTCCAGTAGCAGAACACTGGTGAAACAAAGAAAATTATATAACATAGAGGGAAGCAATAACAAGGCAGCATGGAAATAATTGATAGCTTAGTGAGATGCCTTTCATATAAAAAAATTGTGCTTACCTGATGCTGACCCAAAGTAGAATATCTTAGAATGAAAATACAAAACAATATACAGCACCTGAACTAAGCTGGACTGATTATAGTATGCCTATGGCATCAGCACATTGTGACTACCATCATAGCAGTCCAAATGTTATCAATTACGTGCTTCCATGTAGGAGAAATACTAAGCAAGTAATTCAAAACCCAACCCCCTCTTTGGGAACCATCTTGTACTACAATACATTAGCAGGGGAAACTGACAACCTTCAAGCATTATGAGAATAAATGAAATACATGTGAAGCAATTTTAATTAACTTGTGTTAATGGTGAGCGTGCTTCTCTGGGTATGAGGGACTCCTGATGAGGCTTTGACTCCTTCAAAATGCCGTTCTCATGGTACATCTTCAAATCGACATCATGTGGATTATTTTCCCTAAACTCTTCAACAAGAGCTTCAAAGGGAGGTGCACGCATGTTCTCTATCAAATCTCTGCTTGGAATTTCAATGTTCTCTCTAGATGGAGTTGTAGATGTAGGTTGATCCTCCTGAGACATTATTTGAGTGAGAATCATACGTCAAAATGAGAAAAAGAATGAGTTTTCGCAGTTACATTTTCAATTGATAAAACCAAGCTTGTAAATAAAAGGGAAAGAAAACCAGATAGGAGTCATTACTGACCATATATTCATTGCAAAAGCAACGTTCTGCTTGCTCTTCAATCTGTGTCACTCTGTTGAGATGGTCATTTTGAAGCTTTTGAAGTGTATGTGAGTGAGCTTCTACAGTCGATAGTATTTCAGATGCAACTTTATGTTCATGCTCCACTGAACCTGGCCAATATTTAGAAAAATTAAACCATTAACAAGTTTTAAAAAACCAAGAATTCAAAGACGGTGAAGGAGACATAAGAGAAGTTAGCCTTACTGTCAACATGAAGGAGAATGCTCTCATTATTCTTCTCTATATCTACTTCAGCTGAAACCCTTGATTGGTCAATTTCAGCATCATGTTTATCATTTGCTTCCACACCATTCCTGTATACAACAACAAATTTACAAGCCGGATCATCATAATTGTATTTACCTTCATAATTCAAGGTTGCAGTCCAAAATTCATGAACTAATGAAAAACATTATGGTTGCTAGGGAGATAGAAGCCACCTGACTAGCGACTCCATTACTGTTACATATTTTCTGCTATGATTGTCACCAGATTTCTTGGTTGTCTTCCAGTGCTGGGAAGCGGTGCTTGTAATATTGACACTAAAGAAACAAAATGAATACTTTCATTAGAAAACAATGACTGTTGAAAAGATAAATGCTAGAAACTATGTATATTAGACTGTTCCTGAGGTGCAAGTTTCTATACCACTGCTGAAGTAGCAATTCCATACGGCAATGTTTTGCTGCTGAAAGTGCAGCACTTTCATTTGCGTCATTGTCAGCCTGTTTAGCAAAAGTCTCCCATTTCCTTTTGGCATCAGATGTTGCAGCATCAATACTTAATATACCTTGCTGCATAGCCTCCTTGTCCTCAATGACTTTTTCTCTCAAATTGGAAAGTCTTGTGTTTACCTGCATCATAGTTACAAATTACAATGAGACTTCAAATGCATGAACGCCTTTGTTATCCTATACAAGATACTAAAAATCCAAAATCCAAGTGCCACAAAGATACCATGTCTGCTTTCCGGACCATTGCATTTGCAACAAGGTTAGATATATCGTTTATAAGTTGCTGTTCCTCCTGTCTTGATTGTTCCTGTTTTGATACATAAATCAGACACGCCAGATCATAACAGATTAAAAAAGCTGACACATGACCATATTATTTTAATATTTTAAGACTTGACACCAGTTGTGCATTGGATGTCTTAGAAGAATTATTATAATTGAAAAAGGAACACACCTCGTAAGCTTTCTGAAAATCAATGATACTCTGCTCATGAACTTCATGAGAATGCTCAATGTGTTGCCGAAACTTAGATGCTTGATCTGCTAAGTTCTCAAAGAAACCCATTGTAGCCCCAGATATTGATGTTATTAACTCGATACTTGTGCGGGCTCTCTGACACAACAAATCCTTACAAATTAATAAAGATGAGAAGGAACTTGAAGTTCTAATCAGAAGTTAAAGATGAATGCTCAAAATTCCCAGTGAAATTTTTTAAAAGCAAATATAAATAAAAGAGAAGAGCAATCACTTCACGCATTTGCTGAGCAAATTCAGCAATTTCTCCCTGCTGAACCGAAAGAGTGGTTTGAAGTTCCCTGAGTATTGAATCGGCTTCCCCCGCTGCCAAACCAAGCATCTGCCAGGCAGTTTAAATAAGATTGCCAAACTGAGTATAACATGATGAAGAAAGCAGTGTAAACAGAAAACAAGGTTCCAACTAATATCACTTACTTCCTCAAGTGAATTGCCATTAGTAGAGGCAGCAGATTTCATCTCTTCCAGACTAGCATTTGAGTTTGCCTTATGCAAGCGAACTATATTTTGCAGACCTTGAAGGTGAGAGAAATACAATAATTTCAGATCCATCACTTTTTTCTTCAATTCCTCCAGTGACTGCCATCATATGCCAAACCCTCTAGTAAGATTGATATAAGCAGAAGCACACAAAGCCTAAATGTTTCCAGTTATCCATAGATACGTATGATTGTACATCCTTCAAATGATTCAAGTAAATCAAGATAGGTTTTTCACTGTACTACCTTATCATTGAAATCCATACAAGACTGAAATTGTTGCTCTACGGACTGAAGGTGGTGGTTTTGTTTCATCATTGATTCTACCACAATATTGCATAGAAGTCCTATTTGTTCCGAAAGCTCTGTTTGAAAATTATTCACCAATTCCCGATTTCCAGCATTCACTTTTTCCTTTCTTTCTGCAAGAACAGCACATTTTTCAGAGAAAAAGACAAAGAAATGGAGAAGAAAAAGATACGAAGGCAAGGAAAGTTCTATAACTTGTATGCTAGGCATAGATACAATCAGAGCTATACTCACTTTTTACGATGCTTCTTGCATGAGATGATTTTATATTTATAGCACGTATATATGCCAAATTAAAATTTAGAACAAAAACAGTGATTCTAACAATCCACCAGATTCTAAGAGGGCAATCTATTCATTTTAAGCATGCTCTTCATTAGAGTTAGTTGATATTAATATCTTTTAGGCTATAGCTACACCTCTAACATTAGAACTATTACAGTGATGGATTTTATATGGGTGTTCAATTCAACCAGCAGACACTTGTTCAGTTGCATAAAGCGCTATCAGATTTAAGCATGGGAAATTAAAATGCTGACAATCCCTTTTAAACTTTACTTTCCCATCAAGCTATCCTAATAATTTAGATCATTCTTGTAATAACTGTGCTAGTTAAACGGGGGCATTTTGGTTTGAAAAACATATGGTACTTCACAAGGTCCAAACATGCAGCACCATTACATGCTTTTCCTCACAATTAGGTAGTTCCTAAGGTGTTGGTACCTTCACCTTCATCTTTGAGTGAAGCACCTTTCAATTTCAGTTTTTTACCTTCAGTTCACATTTTCTAACAAAAAGTTAAGTACAATGGTGGTTATTTCATTTTATCATTAATGGTTACGTAAATAAGACAGTTATGTTCAACTAAAAATGGTGAACCGTCATAGCTCTTTGAAATTTTTCTAAATAACACTCTCCTCTTCCACCTTAGAAAGCAGAGAGGATAACAGTAAATATAAGTTCTCTATATTTATCCCGTGCGGTTGATGTCTTGGCATATTTAGCACATTCAGAGTGATCGTCAATTTACAGGTGCCTCCATTCTAATACTGGTCAGCCCACCCGCTTCTTCCAGGGCATTGTTTTGGTTTATTTTCATTTCTTTTAGCAATTTTCATCTCAATAATTCCAGAAATATTCAGTTTCTGGATTATTTAGTACTGCAGCTAGATGAAAGATGATGTGTCAAAAATATAGTATAACAATAATCAGGGATTCGAAACACCAATATTCTGCAAAGTTGTGAGTTGAGGAACATGTCAAAAGTGTACATTCTTGGTTTAACATGTTGGCAGAGCTCTTGGTGATGACTGTGCACAGTATTTTTAATCCCGAGGTCTGATCCAATATTTTGGTTACAATTGAATACAGCATTTTAATCCCTCAGGCCTTGCCCAACATTATTTTGATCATAATTGAGTAAGGCAATTTAATCCACAGAACTTACATTTTGTTGACACCTAATCCTCTGGAATGTGAACAGTCATCAAGAAGATGAACTGATCAGTCACATTCATGTATATAACAATAGCTACCTAATGAAATAAACAAATCAGTTTTTCTGCGAAGTCTGGAGTTACTCCTGGCCTGACATGGTATCATTGCGCAGGTCCCAGATTCCTTTTTTGGCGTGCCTTGTAACTCCTCTGTCCCATACACTGCCATAAGGCATCTGTCTGCTATTGTGCATCCGTTGGTTAACGCCTGAACGTTTGAGATTCTTCAAACTGAGGCTGCGTGAATGCTCGTATGGACGCTGGTATGTGCTGAGTTGAATGTATTAACGTGTTGAATGTATTTGAAGTGCTGAGTTATAACGCTGTTGAATGTATTTGAAGTGCTGTATTGAACGCTGTTTATAACGCTGTTCATAACGCTGTACATGTTTAAGTTTTCCCTCGAGCACTGCCACCTTATCGAAAAGTGCGTGTTTGTCCGCTTCTAGCTCTTCGATGTGTCTTTTTGCCCCTCTTAGGTCATCCTTCGCGGATTCGAATTCTTCCTCTCATTGAGACAACTCCAGACTTCGTTGGCTCAAGTGGGATCAAAAATGACAATACCCTGAATGTGGAGTTGGATACCGGATTCTCATTTATCAGTATTGAAAATGGTTCACTTTCTTGACGTCAGGCTTCCAACAGCAGTGGGATCGTAAATGTTGATACCCTGGAAGGTTTTGTTGAACATGAGTCACATTATTGCAGTCGGACTTTCCGCCCCAGCCAGATTGTAACCGTCAGAATTCCCACTCTTCTGCCTCTTTTTTGACGTTGTGGGCATCTTTGAGGTTACTTCCACTCCAGCCTCATTTTCCATTTTGAGGTATCAACCTTGGTGGATTGAACAAATTGAGCGCTGGCTGGAACGCATGAGACAGATGTATGAGGCTACGAATAAGGCAGTGAGCGTGATGTTTATCCTGTGGTTGACATTAGAATGACACAGCATGTATGCTGTTCTATTATTTTCAAATGTATGTTGAACAAATCGAGCCATATGTGAGTCGTTGTGGGATTCTCCCTGTCAGTGTTTTGTTTGGGCGCTGCCTCTGGAAATATAGTTGTTGAATGATTGACTTTAGTGCTCGGTTTATGATAACTTAAGTTGGCAATTGGGCCTAAACCATTCTTTTTTTTTCTTGTTCTCAAATGTTTTGTTGAGAATTAGATATACATTTATTACAGAATTGTTAAAGAATAATACTGCTGTATGGTTGGGTCAGTGGTTTTTTAGTGCAGCAGATGTGATATCAATGTTTACAATTGGCCACCGGCGTACATTTAGAGAAAGGTACTGAGATGAAATAATTCTTGTTTACATATTGCACTGGTCAATATACAGAAGTGTGAAATTATTGTATGGTGAATGACGTCAAATACATTTTCAAATGCTGCTGTTTCATTGGTGGGGTGAGCGTGGAATGAAATTTTATTAATTTTATGGCAATATGTTATATGCTTGAGAAGTGGAAGGTATAACATATATATTATTTCTCTATCAGCAGAGGTAATTTTTACAGAATGCATTCAATCATTTCTATGGTAGGAATAGTTCTCACTGGCAAGGAGAACTATCCTGATTGGTCCCGGATGATACAACACACCCTCATCTTCAATGAGTTTTGGAAAGGAGTGTGTGTCGAAGAAGGAGACAGTGACCCAGAAAAGCCTACCTCAAACAAAGAGCTCGCCATTTGGGAAAACAAGAACAACAAAGCGTATGCATAAATTGCAGCATCTGTAGATAAGGAGGTGAGTCGCCACATTTCATCGTATTCAACTGCCTTTGAAGCCTTACAAAAGCTGAAAGAACTCTATGACTCACATTCTGCACTTGAAGTCGTCCAAC
Organism: Pinus taeda; assembly: GCA_000404065.3. Taxonomy (NCBI): domain Eukaryota; kingdom Viridiplantae; phylum Streptophyta; class Pinopsida; order Pinales; family Pinaceae; genus Pinus; species Pinus taeda. The sequence continues at coordinate 20,043 of APFE031752999.1, forward strand.
TCATGATTAAACTCTTCACTCTTGAACTACAAAATAATGA
>APFE031753001.1:14288-51857 GCA_000404065.3 Pinus taeda
TGCGTGGCACTAGTGATTATGGTTTGTGCTACCAAGGAAGACTAGGATTGGACAGAGTGTTGGATATTCATGGCTTTGTTGATGCATATTGGGCTGGAGATCTGGATCAAAGAAGATCTACAAGTGGGTATGTGTTTAACCTATTTGGAGGTGCAGTCAGTTGGATGAGTAAGAAACAATCTGTAGTGGCCTATCAACTACAGAGCAGAATACATTGCAGCCACTCATGCAAGCAAGGAAGCAGTTTGGTTGCAGAGATTGTGTTCAAGTATGGGGTTAGTACAGGGAGCTATAAGGATAGACTGTGACAGCCAAAGTGCAATTTTCTTGGCAAAGAACCCCGTATATCATTCAAAGACAAAGCGCATTGATCTTCAGTATCACTTTGTGAGGGATATGATAGAAGAAAAAACAGTGTTGCTGGTAAAGGTGGACACTTTCAAGAATACTACATATGCATTGAGAAAATCTGTGAGCTCTGAGGAGTTCTCTTGGTGTAGAGAGACAATGGGTGTTTCAGGGCTGCAAAATTGACTAAGCTCTCTTATGGCCCCCTGTGGAAAGAAAACAACAAGTGGGAGAATGTTGGGTTGTGTTATATTCTTTCCACGACTAGCCCACGTAGTTAACCCGGAGGGGGGGTTGGGGGGGGCAAAGCCCCCTTTCGTTGCACCAATTGTGTAAGGGCGGCGGGGGGTCACACGGGGTTTGAGGCATACCTGTAACCCCACTTTATGGGGTCTGGGGCAACACCCCGAAAAATTTTGGTTTTGGACCCTATGTCAGGATGAGCGGACCCACCTATGGTTTTGTGCTTGTTTTTCGCACATGTTTTTCGACGCGATGGTTTTTGGTCCATGCTATTGGATGCTTCAGCATGTATAATTATGTATTATAACATTGAAAGGAACATATTGAAAAATCAAGCTGGTAGTCCCGGTTTTGGGATCTAGGGGAAAATCTCTATGTATATGTGTTTTATGTGTTATGCTTTCGCATTGTTTATTTTCTATGTTTTAGAATTCTTATGCAGGTAATTTCTGTACGGGGTTAAAACCTATAGAATCTGTGACAGTTCAAGAGATTATGTGTCTAGAAATTCAAAATATATACAAAATGTTGTCACTAGGGTTGAGTTGGGAAACCTTCTAGAAAATTTCAAAATGAATATCTTAAACACCATTAGCGACCAACTTGATACATTAAAAATTAAAAGAAAACAAGAAGAGGAAAAAGATTCCTTGGAAATTTTCTGTCTGAAATGTAGGCATAAGCATGATGAAAGGGAATTTCATATTCATATGGTTGAGGTGTGTGGGATTTTTACACAAGAGCATACCACTGATCAATTCCCATCCCTTCTTGGACTAAAATCCATTTACAAAGGAGGTGTTGACATTAATGATTTACTGCAAGCAAATAGGAAGCCAACATGGAGAGGGCCAAAACAAAATAGTTATCAAGAATCTAATTCACAAGGATTTTCCCAAATCAGTCATGGAACTCTCAACCATCATACCCTCCATGGCCTCCACAACCACTTCAGAACTCACCTTGGAACCAAGGATGGAGAGGAAATTTTTATGGGAATGTATTCTAACCTCAAAATCATCCATACTCCCAGTAGCAATGCACAACTAACATACCTTACACATCTAATATTCCTCCATTCCAACAAGGGTATAACCTAGCCTATTATCAACAACCCTCATTTCAATTATCTCCATTACGTCAAATCATACGCCTACCTTCAAGCTCTAATTTACCCCCACAGCAAGTGCAACAGTAATTTAATCCACCTCACCCAACTCAGTTGCCTACACAACCTATCGCTAACCCCAATAGTAGACCTCCACAACTTGTGCAAAACATGGAATTATAGCCTTTTCCTACATATCTTATTATTGTTGTCTCTGTCAATGAAATTCAGTTAAGATCAGGGAAAAAATTTAATAAAGAGAAATCAACTGTAATTATTCAAGAGGAAGATCCTCAAGTGGAACTCAAGGATAAAACTCACCAATAAACAAAAAACCAAAAAAATAGTGAACTAGAAGAACCAAGGGAACCTCCTTACCTAGAAAGTTTGCTTGTCAAGAAAAATAAAACTCCCATGGAATATGATTTGGAATCCGAATTAAGGAATGTTTGTATAAAAATACCTTTTCTCCAAGCTATTAAGGACACTCCTATTTACAGCAAGGTAATTAAGGATCTCTACATCAAAAAGCTAGAGAGAAAGAAAAAGAGAAACTAGAATGTTAAAATAATGAGCCAAATTACAGAAATGATATCCGGTTTGCATTTGAAATATAATGATCTAGGGAACCCCGCAGTCATAATAGAAATCAATGGAACTCTTTTACTAAACACCCTTGTAGGCTTAGAAGGATCCATCAATACTATGACGGTTGATACCATGACATTACTACAACTACATGGAGTTAGGCCTACACCCATAATGTTGAAGCTGGCAGATAAATTGATTGTTAAATGTGTGGGGATCCTAGAAGACATAGTGGTATCCATAGCTTCCTCAGAATATCCAATTGATTTCATTGTAATTTCTCCAAATAATTCTAAACTCGAACACCCAGTAGTCTTAAGCCAATCTTGGTTGGCCACTGCTGATGTTGTCATTGGGTGTAGAAATAGGGAAATGATTATTTCTATTGCACTACAAAATCAGGCATTAACTATTTTTCCACCTGCCCAAATGGCTACAGAAGTACCTCTTTGGTTAGAAATCCCTTATGGAGAACAATGTTGTATGCTTTGCTTATTAACTTTAGAGCAATCAATGGGACTTTAGGAACAATCAGAGGAACATATTTTGTAGCAAATTTCGTCTGATATTAATGGCATCAGTTATCCTATTTCTTTTAATGGTTATCATCATGGTTCTAGAAATGAATTTCGAGATACTCTTCACCCTATTGTATTTTCATCATTCACTATGGAAGCTTTAGAAGGAAATTGTGAAGTGAGTATTGAGCCCATTGAAAGTAGTGTTAGAAAAGCATTATATATTGGGACAGAATTAAGTACAGAACAGAAACAACAAGTATTGAGTATGGTTCAAAAGCAATCAGAACATTTTATTGGGATTATTTGGACATGAAAGGTATTCATCCAAACACTTGTATACATCAGATTTATAAAAATGAATAAATTAGACCTATTAGGCAGCCACAAAGATGAATGAATCCAAATCTAAAAGAAATTGTTAAGGATGAATTGCATAAATTTTAAGTGTAGATTTCATTTATCCTATTTCTGACAACAAATGGGTATCACCCTTGGTGGTATTCCCAAATAAAAAAGGGAAATGGAAAATTTGTGTGGATTACCAAAAGTTGAATAAGGCTACTTTACGGGACTATTTTCCTTTACCTCTTATTGATCAGGTACTTGGTACATTGTTAGGGAAAAAGCATTTTTCTTTTCTTGATGGATGTAGCAGTTACAATCATATTCAAATAGCCCTAGAATGTCAAGAAAAGGCCACTTTCACTTGCCCATGGGGAACCTATTCCTACTGAGTTATTCCTTTTGGCTTATGTAATGCTCCAATTACTCTTGAGCGAGTTATTTTGGCTATCTTTTCTGATTTGATACATGACTATGTAGGAGTTTATATGGATGACTTCATGGTATATGGGGATGATTTTCACCAAGCCTTGGAGAACTTGGAAAAGGTATTGATCCATTGTCAAGAAGCTCATTTGGCCCTTAGTAGTATTAAATGTAAAATGATGCAAACTAGGTTGTCTTGGGACATCACGTATCACATGAAGGGATAAAAGTCAACGCTGCAAACATAGAGGTAATATTAGATATTCCAATTCCCACTTCGTAGAAGGAGGTAAGAAGTTTCTTGGGACATGCAGGGTACTATAGGAGATTTATTGAAAATTTTACTAAAATTTTAGCACCAATATTTAAATTGATTTCTGAAGATGATGATTTTTTATGGGACACTAACTGTCAGAATGATTTTTAGGAACTCAAGGCTAAATTGGCTATTGCTCCAGTATTGTGAGGGCCTAACTTGTCTCTCCCGTTCCACATCTGCACAGATGCATCAGAGACTACTCTTGGAGTTGTGTTGGGCAAAGGGAGGATCACTTTCCTTGCACTATTTACTTTGTTAGCAAGAATCTTTCACCTGTAGAATTAAATTATAGAGTTGCTAAAAAGGAATTATTAGGAGTCGTTCATGCCATAAACAAATTTAGGCTTTATATTATCATTTATGAGACTTTCATCCATACTGATCATTTTTCCATTAGATTTCTTATGAATAATCATATTACTAATGGAATAATTACAAGATGGTTACTTTTGTTACAATAATTTAACGTTACTGTGATTTATAGGCTTGGACGAGACCATTTGGCTATAGATTTCTTAACCCAAATGAACATTACCCAGGATCAAGCTTCAGTACCAGTTCTGGATGACTTTCCAGATAAATATTTTTTTGTTGTTTCAACATTGACTCCCTATTTTGTTGACATGGCTAACTACTTGGTGATAGGGAGGTTGCCCCTGAATCTTTCCAATAGGGAAAAGAACAACATTATGCAGCGAAGTGCCCCTTATTCTTGGATAGATCGGGACTTGTTCCACATAGGACCCAATTTGATCATGAGAATATATGTGGGGGTAGATGATATGCTCGATGTTCTGAAGAATTCCCACGATGAGCCCTGCGGTTGGCACTTTGCAGATAAAAGGACGACCTATAAGATCCTATGTGTGGGCTATTATTGTCCCACACTTTTCAAAGATGAAAAAAAAATTGTTTCAAGTTGTCATGCCTGTCAGAGAATTGGGAGGCTAGTTTCTGCAGATGAAATGCTTCTCCAAACATAGATATGAGTGGAACCTTTTGAGAAGCGGTCATTGGATTTTGTGGGAACCACCTCTCCCATGTCCAAGAAAAATTGGTTTGCATTGATTACATGACAAAATGGGTAGAAGCCAAGGTTTTATATTCTGCTTCTGAGAAAGCAGTGGTAGATTTCCTATTTGAGGATATCTTCATTCGATTTTGGGTGCCTAGAGAGATTGTTACAGATCAAGGCACACAATTCATGTCCAAATTACTGAGAAATATCAGATTAAGCATTGGAAGTCTACCCCATACCATCCCAAAGAAAACAGATAGGTGGAATCTAGAAACAAGTTCTTGGAATCTATCCTCACTAAGACAATTCAACTTCTCCATGGCGATTGGGTTGACAAGATACTCGAGGCATTGTGGGCTTACCGAATAACTTGAAGGAATGTGACTGGACACACTCCTTACAAGTTATTATATGGAAAACAAGTGCTACTTCCCATTGAATTTCAAGTAAAAGTATTTTGAACCACCACTCAATTAGGAATGAATCTAAATGAAGGCCAGGAGCAAAGGTTATTACAACTCAATGAGATTGACAAAATTAGGTAGGATTCATTTCAACAGACCATGCGAGTACAGGATCATAGATCCCGGTGGCATGACAAGTATATTAAGAAAAAAGTCTTTCAACCAGGAGATTGGTCATTGCTATATGATAGTAAATTTAAACATTTTAAAGGGAATTCTTAACTAGGTGGTTGGGACCTTATGAAGTGGTATAGGTCTTCGATAATGGCTCTGTTAAAAGAAAAACCATTGATGTTGATTAGACCCCATTTGTGGTGAATGGACATCAACTGAATATATACCATCGGCTGCTCTCTCGCCAATCATTTTTGTAGGAAGTAATGTGAGATCTAGAACTAGAGATGGTTCAAGAAAAGGACCTAGCTCCTGTTGGTTCTTCAAACTAATTTTCTTTATATTTCTATATTTATATTTATGTATATAGTATAAAATAACAAGTGGGATGACTCTTCCCCCCCCCCACAACTCACATGAAATAAAGTGGGAATATGTCAAGGGTAAGTTTATTCCTTTAACCAGACTTAGAAGATTACTTATGGAAAAGGACATTTTGTAGTCTTCTTTGAACATTTCATACTCCCAAAAATTGAATTTTTCGAGAAAAGACTCATGCAGGCTCAAAAATAATATGGAACAATGGTAGTTATGGATTTGTTGAGTGCAAAATTATTCTTTTCTGGGCTCCCTAGAATGATGACGGAAAAGAAACCCCCCTGGCATTTACTTCGGGTTTTTCAAACTCTCTAAAAAGGAATAACCCGAGCAGTGGCTAACTCAAGGTCGATAAACTTATGAGGAAGTAGTAGCTAGGGATTTGTTGAGTATAGAAATATTCTTCTCCGGGATTAGCAAAATAAGTACGGAAAATAAACACTCTCTTATTTTGGTGCATTTTTAGACTCTCTAAAAGTGAAATGCCCCAGACAATGATCATCCCAAACCTGGTCAAAATCCATGGGATGATGTTTCAGATTCTGCATGATAATCATAAGGAAAAGTTCTCAGTCAAGATGTATGAGATATTCAAGAAAATAAATTATGTTCATTTTTCAAATTAGTTCAAAGGATTTGGTATTCAACTTCCCATTGTCATAAATTAGGCATAACTAATAAAAGGGCTCTTTAAATTCTGTGGGAATGTCTAAAAGAATTTTACAAACATAGGTTTTGTTCATCAACACAAAAATTAATATGGATAGTAGAGCAACTACATTTTGAAATTTTCTTGATGTCATGAGTTAATTCATCATCATAAAACTAGTTATGAAGATCATGTTTCATTGATGATCAAAATCAGTACTGTTATTTTTTCTCTCGAGTTCTAGACTATTAATAAAGTCAAAACCAAGGTATGATAATGTTTTATTTATTTAGATATATTGGAACTGTATGTATAATAGGCTAAGTGGTAATCTATCTCCATTACTTGCTATGATTTTTCACATTCAGATTAATATCTTGTCCCCATTACCCTTTCTTTCATTTTTAATTATGTGGCCACATACTAATTATTGGTTCATCGTTATAGTAACCACTCCCTTCTTCCATTGGAACTGCCACTCTGTCCACTACCTTACCCCTTCATCCTGCCTTAACCCGTAAAACGTTGGTTCATCATTACCATCGCGCATGTATGTTGGCATTCAAAATTTCCAACCATTGTTTCTTCAATTGATTCAAGGCTCAAGGCGCTAGCATGGTAATTGTCCCTCTTAGAGTGATAAGTTTGGAAGGAAAATGACTACGAGCCCTCAATTTTATCTGGAAAAACTTCCAGGATTTTCTTCAACTCAGGAATGGGGGTTGATCGTCACAAACCCACCTTCGTTTGGTTCTCAAGAAGTTCTCAAGAAGTCAAAGAGAAAGGGTGGATAGGTTTCTCTAGAAATTTTAGGGATATATCGATAGAGTTGCTTTGGCTTTCTCTCAGAGCTTCAATGGAGAGGTTGTAGAGAATGGAAATTTAAAATTTAAAGTCATAGAAGAATCTATAAGTAAAGTGATGGGGTTTTCGTTGTCTGGTGAGAAAATTTTCAAATGAGGGTCGCTCAACCCAAAGGACTCTGCTAAATTTCTAAAAACAACCTATAAATATTTGAATTGGTCTAAAGGGGTCTTGCGTAGTTGCTTAGAGGAAAAGTGGTATCTGCTTGTTATAACGCTACAAAGGTTTACTACTTGGGAAGGTTGGTATGCTACCATTTTTATTTATCATGTCAGGCTATTGTTACATTTTTCGGAAGGTCGAGAAGTTAATTTTCCTTTCTTGTTGTAAAAAATTGGTTCATCATAAAGTTAATCTCTTAGAGTCTATATAAAATTGCTAAAGGAGTTCAGTCAGCTAGTAAAAACCCTGAAAAAGTTGTATGTCATCATAGTCTCATCAAAATATGGTTGTGGATGAGTTAAGTAAATGATGGAAGTCCTGGGAAGACTTTCTAATTGAGAATTTTCCAGGGGAGGAAACTCAAGTAAAAGGAAGGCAAAGGCTTATCAGTTCCCTGCCAAAGGATTTAAGTCTTGGGGTTGAGATTCTGCTAGATTCTAGTTTTCAATAAGATCATAGTCATGTAGTGATTCCTACATCTATAATGGAAAATAACAGTTTGATGAAATCTCCGAAGACATTGGTAAATCCTAGTACTTTAGTGGAAAACGCAGCCCCGATATTGGGAAAGAAGAAATGTAAGAAAGTAAAGTACAAAAATGAAAACCTGGCCATGAGGAGGTACCCGCTGAAGAATCTCGGTCACACAAGCAGAAAAGTTCTTCCATATGAGTTGTGGAGCCAGACGTAGAAGAAATAGTGCAACAATGCGAAATGGTCAATGTTACCCTTAAGAAAAGAAAAAGGAGACTCTTCCAGGGAGAGACAGAAGGGGCATTTTTTCCTTCCACACCAGTGCAAAAAGCAGCAGAGAATCTGACTGTGCCTCATAGTTGACATCGTACACTAAGTATGTCTAAATAGGGATTATCCATTTCTAGTACCCAAAACCAGGATCCAGTCACCGTTTTGTCTTCTCCTGAACAATAGGCTCAAAAACCTCATTTGGTGAATGAAGAAGAAGAATATCCTATATTTGAGGGAGATGGTCCACAAGATAATGATTAGGACATTCTAAGTAGCTCACCACCTCAGAATCTATCCAACAAAAGTCCAAGTAAGAAGAAACAAGAATGACTACCTAAGCCTAAAAGGAGAAACATTGGGTCAACTCATGGTGGGAGAAACTTTCAATAACCAACAGTGCCTATAGAAAACACCTCAATCCATAATGAAGAACATTTGTAGTTGCACATGGCCAAATTACGTGCAGGGTGTAAATGAACAATATTGAGACACAAACCTCTCCTTGATCTTTAAGAATGATGCATTGGTCTTAAGGAATAAATACCTAGCTAACTGGAAGTTGAATCAATTGAAAAATGCTAAGAGGCCTAATGCTCAGAAACTAGCTCTATATTTTCAGAAGTTAGTGGTGAAAGATACTCTTGGTTAGAGCAGCAGGAATGTGAAGCCTAAGATACCCTAGTGTTTATGAATGGATGACAGTTGCATGAGGGCATGCAACCTTTTTGGCATGGGGGGTGTTGGTCCCCACTTTTGTACTTAATTTACACCTACTATTCATATTCCTATTGATATCTACTCCCCTTTAATCCTTTTGTACCATGGTATCACTACCAAACCACACTATTTTGCAAATGGAGGTAGAATATTTACTTAGTGTTGTCTCCATGTGCTTTTAATTAGTTTAAGTATATATTAACAGACTTATAGACATTGGATTATTTTTTACTAATCTTTATATGGACTCGTAGACTTTGACAACATACGAACAAGTAGTAGGGGTTCTAGCAAATTGATGGACAACGCATCAGGAAACCTTTCATGGACTTTCTATTCTATACTCAATTTTACATCTTGATTCAGTACTCTATTTGGAAGTAGGTGTTCAGTCAAATCCTCGGTGTTCTAGAACTGATCTCCTCATACTCAAATTTAATCGGTTTCATCAATCACACTATGATCAGGATGAGCTCAACCGAGATCCATTTGAAGATTATTCAAGAAGATTTAATAGAACTTAATTTTAGCCTTGCAGTTATGTTTACTTCTTCTATTTAACTAGTTATGCCTATTTTTCATTGGCTGAAGTGTATAAAAGCCCAATGCTCTCTATATGTAAGCTATCTTGGGAAAGATTGTTAAGTAATTTCATTCCAAGAAGCTTTTCACTTAGGAGCCATTGGAAACTATGTTGTACTTGTTAGAAGAACCTATATTTTGTTGAACCTTAATACATAATTCTGATTTGGCATTTAAATTTCTATAAGTATTATGCTTTTCGGCTTTTAAATCATTGAGTTAACTTAGACTTGCTCCGTGTAGTGGCAAGGGCCCACCACCACCTGGAAACAAGTCCTGCAATTGATATAGGCTATATCAAGTGTGTTTGATTGAGATTTAGGAGCATGGATCTTGTTATGAGAAGTTTATTGGTTAGATCTTAGAGTCATCATTTTCCATTCTCTACTTAAGTACCTACTATGTTTTCCTTATATCTGAACAAATATCTTGTCTTTAAATCTTTACAAACCAAAAAGGACTGCTTTGATTAGTATCTTTGATGCATAAATGATTTCTCCAATAAATTCTCATGACTAAGAACATTTAAGGGGTTGCTTTTGAATTTGGATGAATACAGAGGTTAATAATTGTGTCATGAGCTTGGGTTGGGATCGCCTCTATAATATTGCATCCTATACATTTCTTATTTGATACAAAATCCTATAGCATCGTGTTTGATATGAAAGTGGTCAAAAGTAATGCGACAATATATTGGTTGTTGATTGAGACTATAACTTAGTTCTGAGATTCGGTATAATTTTAGGTCAATACTCTTTCATAGAAATGACTTTCTGAGTTTGACTGGAGTGGTTTAAAGCTATAATAGACTTTGATCTTTGGAATCTTTAGATCTAAGTGTGTCATCATAGCTAGTGAATAATATCTATTTTGAGTTGTGTTACTTAGTTTGTTGTGAGTTTTTACAGAGTCAAATTCTAGGAAGGATAAACAAGATTAGTTTGAATTCTTGTTGACTTGTTTTATGCATCTCGACAATTAGACTCAGTGATTAGGCTTGGTCTTGTTTAGATTCTCCATTTTCCTTAGCTTACAATCGTTTGGATTAGAATAAGTTTTGTCTGGATTGAAATTAGCATAAGTTTGATATCGTTTTGTATGGTAATGAGTCTCATCTGATTTGAGATTCCTATTACTTATATTAAATAAGATTTTATCATTTGGGTTGAGATTTCCATTATTTAAGGTGAAGTTATAACATTTGGGTAGTAGTTTGTCCTATTTGGAATGAATGTTTTCATTGGAACTATTGAGTGGTAAATTGGAGTGATTAGGCCGTGATAAGTATTTCTCATGTAGTAATTAGAAATAGTCTCATGTGAACAATAGTTAGTAATGTTTTCATAATGGTTGAGACTCATCTTACATGCACAATATTTTGAATTGCTTATGTAGTAACTCATATTTCTTATAAACAATGATTTGCATTATCTGTGCTATAGTTTTCAAGAAGTTTGCAAATTAGTTCATTTGTTTGCTTTTCCTTTGAGTGAGTTATTGAGTTAATAAAGTTATGATTGAAATAGGATAATAATGAAAGTTTTAATAAGATAGGGATTTAATTTGATAAATTTCTTCACCACAATTTGTTGTGATTAGAATTAGTAGAGATTGAAAATTTTGTGCTTAACTTTGCACTAAATTGTTGAGGCTTGAATCAGAACATAGTGTAACTCATACATTACAAAACTCAGTTAATAATTTAATTTAGGGGAATTAAACAACAAATAAAACATGTAACAACATTTGCTTCACCCAACAAATAATCATACTGTTTATGGAGATGTATTAATGTAGCTCGATATAGTATTTACAATAATACACACATACACACATATACACATTTGCTCAACCAACAAATAAAAGGATATGATGTTCATATTAATTAGCAATGAAATCCAAATGTTCACACTTCCACCCTTAAAAGTAGTACTAGGATTCACCACCTTCCCAGGAAGTCCGGAATCCACTGCAGGTCAAATCTGCATCCAGTATCCAGTGCTATAATCCTGTTCCACTTGTCCTCTATAAATGAACAGTTATGAGCTCATTTCTCTAGGGAACCCAATGTACATTGGATTCCATTTGTAAATGCTAATGACCAAAATAAATATATCATTGGCGTTCCCTTCTCTTCTACACAGTCCCTCAGGAAATCTAGTCACCCCCTTACATGCAGTCACACACCTTCCAAGTTCCATTGGCACCCCCATCTTGGGCACTCCATCCCTCTGTAACGTTTCCTCACATCGGAATGTCCAAAAACCAAGTCATATACTTGACTTAAAACCATCACATCGGTCATATCATGCTCATGAAAATCAATGGACACTATTAGGTACCAATGTCTCACAATGGCCCTGGTCTTGTATGCTTTACCATCATACTGCTACCTGTTCCAACTCCTTTTTCCATTTTTTCTAATGTTTCACGTTAGTTTCTATCACCCAAGAGGGCATTTCAAGATTTCCTATACCAAGCACATAATTTACATTAGATTCAAAATAAATTAAAATAACTTCAAATAAGAGTTCATTGGTGGCCCATTAATAAGGTGTACTTGCAATTTTCTTTATTTCTCATCACAACAAGTCCAACTAGCATCTTTGACCAAATCATCATGTATAAACATATCACATCAGGTTAGCTCAAAACAAAACCATCATAGATGAAAATCATAAATCACATGTAACCATCATAAACTAAAATCATAGATCACAGGCCATCATCATATACCAGAATCATAAATCACATGCATAATAAAACTGAAATAAAATATTGATACTTATCCTTTAATCAATCCTTAGCTTCTACCTTTGTCTTTATTCTGTACGCACACTGAATCGGTTTCCACATCCAAAAGGCCCAGAGTGATGATAGGAGAACAAGGAGGGAAGTTTTTTTCAAAGGGAACGCCTTATGGTGTAACAAGTTGAACATAAATTTTTGAACCGATTTCCCAAATGACCACCACATTTTTGATAAGGCCCATATCCAATCGCCTCATTTCCAAATTTGAACCCTATAATGAAATGGAATGAGATTTTAACGTCCACAAGACTAAAAATAGTGTATGGGACCATCAGTTCCTTGTTTTTCACCCTTTTCAATTCAATTATTTTCTTATTCAAATTGATGATGAGTTGGCCCAACCTTCCAACAATCCCCTAGCTAAAAAGACAATGCCAAGAAACCGATGTTAACATATTCCCATAACTTTCTTTGATGCCTTTGAATGCATCACATTCCAAAATGAAATTATTTTTCGATTCCACTACCCTAGATGTGCAAAATGTACACAGTCATTCTTCCCAAGATTCTTGAGGCCTTTTCCATCTTCCTGTTTCACATCGAAGTTGATGCGAGTTGGTTCTTAATTGAGCAATACACACATTTTCCCTCCACAAAATGTTAACTCCAATGTACTCTTTCTATTGGAGATCACACGTAGGGTATAATTCCTCAATGAAGTATTTTTTCTTTCTACCGAACTCTTTTCCCCATACCCATTTATGAAACTTCTCCATAACAAAATTCTTTAGCTCCTTGCTATTTTTGGGACAGACATTGATGTATATATTCCATTTTTGCATCCATGTGTAGTTTTGTCTCATCCATGTTTTCTTTCCTTCACTCATTCCTTCAGTGAAGATAACATTCGGCCATCTACCTACTCCCATTTGCTCAATTCTTTTTAGATACCTTATGAGCCACACCATCACAATTTCTACGATGGGAGCTACTCCTGTTTCACTCAACATTACCTCATAAGGTACCTAATTGTTTATTTTGATCTTGCTCATGATCAAGCATTTTTGGATTTTCTCAATTTGTTTCCATTTTGAGATGTGGGTGCTGCTAGCCCACAATTCACACCCATATATCATCACTAGACAAACTAGGAGTCCAAAAAGTACTTTAATTATTTTCCAATCCCATAACTTTGCCTCTCTACATCTGTTTTGAAGAGCATATAATTCTTTCCACCCTCCTAAAATTCGCGTCTTTCTACAGTCCTCACAATTAAGCTCGTTGTTGAAAACAATCCAAAGGTACCTGTACTCATTTACTTCTTCAAGAATGTTTCCTTACAAGAACAACGTACACTGGCTCTACTTCCTTTTATTAGAGAAAATCATTATTTTGGTCTTGTCAGTATTGACTTGCATCCCCACTACTCTAAAAATATTATCAAGGGAATATATGTGCATATGCAATTCATGCAACGATTTAGAAATCAATACAAGATCCTCAACATATAAAAGAAGTTTTATTACAAACTCCCCCAACTGAAAACCATCTCCACCTTATAGATTTAGCCACTCTTCTAGTTTATAAATATATAAACCAAAAAGAGTAGGGGATAGAGAGAAACCTTTCTTGACTCCAATGACACTTCTAAAGCTTCCTGAAATACTCGTTGAGGTTTCTAATTTAACTTTCACCTCTTCATAAATTCTATGGACAACAACTCTATAATGCAAAGGAATTTCAAGTTCTTCCATTTTACACCATGACTTATCTCTAGGGACTGTGTTAAATGCCTTTTTGAAGTCAAAAAAGTAGTAGAATACTTCTTCTTTGTCCCCCAAAACCTTTTCAATAATGTGTCAATGTGATACCAAGATCCACTGTAGAATGCTTCAACCTAAAACCTACTTGTCCTTTTACCCTCTTTTCTTTTATTTCTTCCCAGTTACTGATTCTATTTTCTATCATGTTGTGAAAAAGCTTTGCAAACAAATGATTGTTAATAATGGTTCTATAACTGGAAAGATTATTAATGTCTCCACTTTTAAAAAGCGGCATTTCTAGGCTAGTTGTCCAGTCTCTTGGGAATCCTTGTTGAATGATGTTGTTGAATATTTCCATGATGTGTGGTGCAAGAGTGTTCATTCCCCATTTTAGATACTATGCTTGAAGTTCAACCAAGTCCTTTGTCATTCCCGTTTTAGCTTCTTAATTCCAATCTCCACCTCCTGTAATGTGAAGAGCTTTGTAGTTGTGTTGATCTTGAGGGGAGGCTCAACCTCTGATTCTTTCTCATAAAGTTGGCTTGCATATTCAAAACATTGATTGGTTGTAATGTTATTTTTGATTTTCTTCTTCCTTGGTTGAAGTACCTACAAGAAAAGCTTTGGGTTATTATTGCCTAGATATATTAACTCTTTTTTCCTTGTTTGCGTGAACTCATTTTTTTCCTTTTTCATAACTACTTATATAACTTTGCATTCAACTTCTCCTTGCCTATATTTTTCAAGGTTTTCCTTGCTATTTTGCATTCTTCATAAAACCAAGCATATACAGGAAACAAATTGATTCCAATTTCCTATTGTTTGCTCTATTTCACTTCTCAAGTGCACTTTGAATTATATTTGTTAACTTGTGACTTTTCAAGCTTTGGAAACCAGTTTTTTCGTTTTCAATTAATCTCTCTAACATTGTCTTGAAGATAGTACAATTTTCTTGTGTTAGAAGAATTTTACCCCTTGATAATGATTTCCAAGAGAATTGGGTTTTCCTCCTATGCTGCCTTTCTTCTAACCATGATAACTTTATATAAATTGGGTTATGGTCTGATTTGAAGTCCCAAATATGCTCTCAAATCCTAACTTCGTCTATCTACAACTGCCATATTTCAGTTTTGAATGGAACCCAAGGGTGTGTTCAACAAGTGGTGAAATAAATGATTTTTAAATCAAATGTTATTATTTGATTTGAAACTAAAAACGAGTTCAAATACCTTTCATAATGTACTAGGCAAAGAATATTCTCTTGAAATTATATCTTGTTCACTCATTTATTTAAAATTCAAAATTCCTCAAGCCCAATCTCAATATAGACCATGCCTACTTCATAATGCATTACATATTATGTAGTATCTACATTACAATTTTTACATGCCATCTCTCAACTCCATATTAAATAGTAAGGCATTACATATCTAGCTCATACTAAAAAGTAAAATAAATTTTTAGAGATATTGAAAGGGCACCTGCCTAGGTATGTAAGTGGGCCCTCATTTGTAACAGTCACATATCATCTGTTCTATACAGTTCTTTTATAATATATTTTTCCTATCATGAATATTTATATATTTCAGACCTTTTGAGTGTATATGAGTTATTTTTTGTTGTTACTTCTTTGTAATAAATGAATGATTAATAAATGATGATTGACTTTATTAAATGGTTACATGATAAGTTATTGTATTAATTTCATATACGAGATGAATGGTTAAATTTTGGGCATTTCTCTATTTTTTATTATGTAATAGTCATTTACTTGCATTTTTGTAATAGTCATTTACTTGCATTTATTAAACCTACACGTTATTAATAGCACATAATTTTTTTTTAAACATATATATTTAAAATTTATTAATATCCATATATTATACGTATATCAATAATATAATTTACTCCAAATATGGATTAGAAAGTTGATACTATAAATTGGAAAGTTAGCATATCTTTAAGATCCATTAAAGACAATTAATAACATATAATTAATTTTTTTAAACATATATTAAAAAATATAATTTATTAGTATCCATATATTATACATATATGAACAATATAATTTACTCCAAATATGGATAAGAAAGTTGATATTATAAATTGGAAAGTTAGCATATTTTTAAGATCCATTAACATGTCTTTAAGATAATAAAATTTTGATTTTTCCATAAATAAAGGGTTTTGACTTAGAAATAGCAAGTAGTTTTTATTTTCTATAACTACATTTGTATTCAAACTCCTTGACAAAAAATTGTAAATCCCATAAAACTGGGCATAGTGGAATATATGACCTTTCAATTAAAATGTACTCTATTTATGTATAGTAATCTGGTCAAATACAACACACTAACTTGATGCTAAATATGTAATTTTTAATGTTTTGAACCAATTTTTTATTACAATTGTGTATTGTTAAATCATTTTTTTTCCAAAAAATTAAAATATTTTGATTAGAATAAATATTGATGATCTATATTCCCTTAGAATTTATGAGTTTTATTTTGAATTTATTTATTTCTAACAATTATTATTAAATCATTTTCATTTTTTCCCAAAAAAAAAAATATTTTGATTAGAATAAAAATTGATGAACTATATTTCTTATAAAATTTGTGAATTATATTTTGAATTTATTTGTTTCTAACAATTATGTATAAAACTATCTAACTATATCAACTTTAATTTTAATTTTAATTTCCAGAAATCCTTTCCAACTAAATCTGCCAATCATTAACACCGTATGCATAATTGTGCTTCATCAATCCCCTGTACAAATTACATAGAGAGAAATGCTACTTATTAGATTGCATTTTTGTATCAGTGGTTGTTCCCACCAAACTCAAGTAAATGACATGAATCACTTCATTTTAACCTTCATCTAAAGGTTGAGGAATAATCAATCTAGTTTAGTCGAGAAGAGACTTTATCCATAAAGAAAATTATGGTAATCCAAGCTTTCACCATTGTGTTTTGCATTCTTCACTTCATCAAATTTACCTAGTTTCTTCTTTACTGGGATTCAACTATAAAGAATTTATTTAAAAAACAGTTGTGGCTATGTAATCAAAATTTATTTGAGAAGCAAGAGTAGCCGAAATGGACTTTTTCACTTAAATAAATTGGTGAAATTGTGATACCTCAAAGCATTCAAATTTTGTAGGTTAAACAATTTTAATTTATGATTCTTTCAAAATATTTGTTAGATTTTGGACAAAATTAATAAACAATAATACCTACAAAATTGCCATTTTATTTTCTAATTAGATAAAACTTTCCAAAAATAATTATTAAATATATTAAAATTCGTTCTTATATTAGAATATTATAATTAAATTATTATACTAAATTCATTAACTGATCTTATAATTGTACTAATTCATTGAATTAAATTTATGGAGAGTTATTTTGGGAATCTAAAGATTATTAGAAAATTCTATCTAAAAGGTTAGTGGTTTTAGTGATTTTTGGGCAATACTAGATTGTTTCTAACCCATTGGTTTCCACATTTTAACCTTTCCATCATTACCTTTACCATAATGCAAAAGCTTTCCATAATTATCTTTACAAAATTGCCAATATGGGTTTGGCTTCTAGATCTACTAGTTCATTTGTGGCAAATATTCAATCCTTAAGGGCATTAAAGACTCTCTACACCATTTCCTTGGTATTGATGCCTTTAGAAGGCATCTTATGGTATCTTGGAAGAATTTATGATGAAATAGATATCAATAAAGGGCTACTAGACAAAATAAAAATTGGTGATTTTCACTATACCCCCATGAGAATTCATTCTGCTATGCATTACATCATCAAACATGTCATTTATAGAATTCTTGCTCAACATTTAATTCTCAATACAAGCAAAACATCTGAAATTCTATGGAGGGAAAGACCTCTTATTGTTCGGACAAGGACTATGAAGGCTCTAATTATGAAATTCATCAAAGAGACAAGGTCCAAAGTCCATCAGAGAGACAATGTCCAAGACTTAGGGCATCAATCATCTCATGAGATTCTTGTAGTGAACCATGCTCCTTTGACAATTAGCAAATAGATATTGAATAATAATGTTTATTTGAGTATATTGAAACGACTTAGGGCATCAATCATCTCATGAGATTCTTGTTGTGAACCATGCTCCTTTGACAATTAGCAAATAGATATTGAATAATAATATTTATTTGAGTATATTGAAACTAGCTCATAAGTCCGCTTCTTGAGACTCTAATAAGAAATCCTCTTCCGGTGTAATGATAATGTACAAATAGCTTTCCTCAACTTGCCTTATAAAGCCTGCATTAAAATTGCTAAAATTGTTAAAAATAAAAGAAAAAAAAATAGCTTTGAGAATCAAAGCAACTTAGATGACCATAATTATCTCTCTTGTCCCTTTATATTTCCTTTCAGCTTTAATACCCTCCCTCATTATATGGCATATTGGGGCAAAAAAATCACAATGACGTAATTTTATTTTTGCGTGATCAATTAAAAGTTTATAGTTAAAAAAAAGTTATCCATAAATTTTACTATAGCATTAAATTCATAAATAATCATTAATTATATTAAATTTATTCTTAATATTGAGTTGATATTAAATTATTGTATTGATATTAATATCAACCTATTAAATAAATATGAATAAAAATTAATATATCACATTGATCGATGCACTTAATCAATGATATCTAAAAAGTGGAGGAAAATGGTCAAAAATTACATTCATAAACGACCACATTTAGTTGTGATGGCGACTATTTACCACACGCCATTTTCGAAGTTCATTCCAAACAACTTTTATTCACAATGTATGTAGCTGAGCGAACGCTTCTGTCTATTCAGATGTATCTAGCTGACCGAACGCTTTGCGGCCACACTTTTACAACTGTAGATGTGGTAAAATAAACCTCACACATATTAATCGGGAGGCGCTTCGATTCTGATTGTGAAGGTTCAGTGAAACTCTATCTCTTATCCTCTGTCCTGCAAAAATAATACTGGAAGGAAAAAGGGGCCACCCATTACACCTCAAAAAATGGCCGCCGAAATCATCGATGGTAAAGTCCGTCGAGCATCTACTTTTTGCGTGACGGGAGGGACAGGTTTCGTGGCCTCCTGGCTTGTCAAGCGCTTACTCCACAAGGGTTACACTGTCCATGCTACAGCGCGCAACCCAGGTTCGCATCTACTCTCTTCCAGAATGATTTCTGCCATTTATTTCAGTACGTTTAACAAGTATATTATTGGCGGGGCGCACAGAGAACGAAGCGAAGGTGCGCCATCTCCTGGACATTCCGGGAGCTGCGGAACGGCTCAAGCTCTTTAGAGCGGACCTATCGGAAGACGGCAGTTTCGACGCTGCCGTCGCCGGCTGCGATGGAGTTTTCCATGTAGCAACTCCTGTCGATTTCGCACCCAAAGATCCAGAGGTAAAGCCCTCTAAATCTCTGTTTAAGTTTCAAAATTCATGGTACCAAATACACCTAAATGTTGACATATATATAAACATTAATTCGTCTTCCGGCAGAAAGATGTGATCAGGCCGGCCGTTGAGGGAACTCTTGGTGTTCTGAGGGCCTGCACCAAGGCACAAACAGTAAAGCGCGTGCTGGTTACATCGTCTGCTGCTACGTTTATGTTCAACGAGCCTGCCGAGCAAAATCAGAGCGTTAACGAATCCTACTGGACAGACGTTGATTTCCTCCGGACTAAAAAGCCCCCTTCCTGGGTGCGTAGATTCAGACCTAATCAAAACATTAAATCAGTAACTACAATGCTTCACGTCTCTAAATTTTTGTTGAGTTGTTTTTAGTATGATTTTTATGGAATTTTTTCGTTTTGGAATCTGAGATAAAATTTTAATTTGGGTTATTTAAATTAATTTTTAATATATATACCATTCAACATCTCAAAAAATTTTAAGAAATTTTTATTGGGCAAAAATTACCTATCTGATTTCAATCCATTCCTACTAAATTTTAAAGAAATTAAACCTGAAAAATTCAAAAAAAAAACTCACTAAACTCGATTCTTGTTTCGGTGACTCAATAGACCATTTATTTGACGGTGCAGGAATATGCAGTTTCCAAGATTCTGGCAGAGCAAGCAGCGTTCCGATACGGAAAGGAGTACGATCTGGATGTGGTGAGCATCATCCCTGTGCTTACCGTCGGCGCTTCCATTACCCCAGAGGTGCCCGCCAGTGTTCAGGTGACCCTCTCTCTCGTCACCGGCATCCCATACAGCGTGCACCGACTAAAGGGCGTACCGCTGTTATCCGGGTGTATACGATTAGTACACGTCGACGACCTCTGCAGCGCTCATATTTTCTTGATGGAGAACCCCTCTGCAAACGGCCGCTACATCTGCTGCGCAATCAACACCTCCGTCCCACACCTTGCACACTACCTGTCAAAACGCTATCCCCAGTACAATGTCCCAATCCAGTGAGTATTAATATCAGTAATGTATTGCCTTCTCCTATTGTCTTGATATGTATGTATATCTCCTATCGTCTCGATATGTATGTATATACGAATCTTGAGCAATTGAATGTTTGTGTGTATACGTCCAGGTTTGAGGATGTGCCAGAGACTCTAAAGGTGAACTTTTCGTCGAAGAAATTGGTGGAGAGTGGTTTCTCCTTCAAATTTGGCATTGACCAAATCTACGATGACGCTGTGGAATACGGAAAGACGAAGGGATTGCTTAACTAATTAATTAGTTAGGGAGGACCATTAAATAAAAAAAGATGTTTGTTGAGCCATGGTAACACAACCGCTGTGTGGTTGGGGACCGGGGTATGTGATGTTTTCGTTATCTATAAGTTTGCTCACAGTTGATTTGACTATTTGACTATGTATCTCTGTTTAAAAATAAATAGTAAATCTGATTAGTGATCGAGTTGTGTGAAGTTCAAGTTGTTAGTTGGGGAAACAATGAGGTTAAATTATTATATAAAAATATATTTTTTAAATAAAATTGTGATGGTATATTATTTAAAGTACTTCTTTAAATATGTAATAAATTTAATATTTATAAATTTGAAAAAAAAATCTTACATTATTTTTACGTCGATAGGCTTTTTTTTGAGTGAGACTTTTGTCGTCTTTTTCTTTTTAAGGTTGACACCTGGCCTCCATTCGGCCGGCATACAGTGGGCATATTGTTAATATGTGTCGTGCAATTTTTGTTTATTCTCAGCAATTTCCGAGAACTTCCCACAAAACCTCAACGTAAAACTGTTATGCCAACGCCTTTCTCCATAATAATGTCCATCTCGAATCTTCACCCACTACATGAAACCGGCAGAAATATCCGCAAATTTGTTACAGATTCCTGTAATCCGTGAACAAAACGTTACAAATCACTAAGAAGGCAGTTTAAAGTTAGCAACAATGGGGGTTTCGAGACACCACCTTCCTTTATTTCTCACAATATGACAGAGTAGGTGAAATGCCTGAACTGTAGTGATTTTTATTTAATAATTGGACGAGGAACAGACGCTTTCTTTCAGTGCAAGAAGCTTCCACCAGAGACGTCTTCCTCCCTTCACTTACTTCGGGCTTCCACTTCAAAGTTCTTTCCAAAGTATATATAGTTATACTCATCTCTATAATTTTTTTAACTTTATCTCAATTTTACCATCAAATTCCCTTCACACTCCTACATTGTTTTCCTTTCAGCCGCAAACCCTAAATCCTGCATTGCTTCTGCTAGAGTCTTTTGAAATTACTGTTATTTCTTTTAAATGAATCTATGAAACCATAGGTTGCTTAATTTTTACTCGCGCCAAATGTCTCTGCGTCTGAGGATTAGCTTATCTTCTAAATTTGAGTTAAATGCCCTCTTCTTCTTGCTTAGCTTATTAACACTGTTTTCTTTTCAGCCACAAACCTTAAATTCTTCTTCTGCTATAGTCTTTTGTAGTGTCTGGGTCGAAGAGAGTGTAGAATCTCACTAAGAATCAGTGCTTCGGGGATTATCTCTATACTCCTGCGCCATTTATTGCACTACAGCAACCATAGAGGTGATTTCATACTCTTCAACTCGTCTGGGTCGTCTTCTATGAGTCAGGACATATAATGAATCTTCTGAGATCGGGGAAGGGGCCGACTGTATTCTCTTCGTTTATGTGCTTGGAAGACTTAATTGGGCTCCTGGAATTAAACTGTTTTGCATTCGAGGTGTGTGTCGGGTATGATGGTGAAGGTGGAAGTGACCATGGAGGTTGGAGCGTATGAAGTTGCCATAATCAAGATGACCAATCCATCGGTCAATGCTCTAGCAGTAACACGTAAAGGCTCGAAATGATTTTTAACAAAATTGAAAATAGAAATCATAGAATCTGAGCTGAAACTGAAATTTTTATGTATTTGAGGGTTTTAACGATGCTTGATTTAAGGATCACATGTTTGTTTTCATGATGTTTTTAGGTTTAAAAGGGTTTTAATTGTTGTTTTTTTAGTATTAATTATTACATGTTTTATGCTATTTTCGTTTTCATTCTAGTAAAAGCTAGGGTTAATCGTCTGGAAACCCGTTTGTGAGATAAAATGTTGATTTTTTGATAGAAAAGATAAATTATTTGGTGTCGAATTCAGATTGGTATAAAGAGGTCTGCAAATTCTGAAAACTTCATTTTGAAAATCCTAGCATGATCCGGGGAGTGATAATTTTAAGGAAAGAAAATTAACTTATTTTATTTAAATTTTGTTGAGACGTTTTTACAACTCTACGTAAATTTTAAAATTACAATTGTGGAAATTTGGCACAATATTGTTGAAGTTACGAGACTTGACTCTAAGAATGGCTTGGCCAAAGCCCAACAGTTTGGAAATTAAATTGTCAAAGTGATCAATCTCAACTTCCAGTACGAATTGTAAAGGCCCAATATCAAGAGTTAATTCGAACTCGGGAAAAACTTGTAAATTGATTTGGGAATGTAAAAGATACACTACATTTACTTTTTCTAGGCAGGGGTAAACACTTTTTTATGGTCTGTTGGGAGCAATAAATCCCAACTTCATCCCATAAAGACTCTATTAATGCGGGTGCTATCAATCTTCGTCGATTCATACACGAGTGGGGCTCTATTCTAGCTGTGGTTTGAACCTGGGTTGTTATTGTGGTGACTCCCCTGTCTCAACCTCTAGACCATAGCTCAACAAAGGAAAAAATACCTTCGGGGGAGAAAATATGTTTTTGATTAATACAAGTATTTATGACAGCTATAAAACGGGAATATTAAAGACAACTCATTTTAGATTTTTAGGCCAATAGGCCTTCCTTTGAAAGGGACTTTCATCGTCCTTTTCATTCTCACACTGACACCTGGCGGACCATTTTCATGCTGACACCTAGCGGAGTGGGAATTTTTTTTCCATACAACCATGACATCTGTCCAATTCAATTCCATATATTTTTTTCCCACTCTTCTTGTTACGCATTGTGTTAGGTTGGCCACACTCTCTGCACCTACAAGTCCACAAATTTTTAATGAGTGAGATGACATCTATTGATTCTGCGTGTGACCTCGGCCATTGCCACCGTAATCTCCATCGCCTTCACCTCCTCCACCTTCATGGCATTCACCTCCTCACCCTCGCACCTTCATGGAATCTACCTCCTCACCCTCGTAGCCTTCACCTTCTTGACCACGCTTCCTTCCTTGGAGAACCCTCGTCTGTGCTATTACAGGTAAATGTTATGCTGATCGTCTACATTGTTACAGGTAAATGCTCGTCTGTGCTGTTACAGGGAAATGCTATCCTAATCATCTGGGTTGTTACAGGTAAACACTATGCTCATCTGATCTGGAACCTTCACTATCAGAAGATATGTTATTGTAAATGAAAAGTGTTCACGTTTTTGGACAAAATGCCAACCTCCCCCACCCAAAATGGTTATGCCGGAATTTTATTTTCTTCACCATACGACAACTTATGGAATTACCTACAACTAGAGCAGGTAACACTAGATGCTCATGATACAAATGATGTCGTGATGTACTCATCTCCTGGAATGCTATTATTCAACCAAGGAAAGAGCAGACTACAATAGTCACGAGTTGGACATGTTCGATCTGAAAGCTTGAAGCTAGCTGCGAAGAACAAGCAGTTGGGCCTAGATTAGCTGCACAAGGTCCTTGTGTTCTCTCTCTCTCTTCATTCACAATCCTCTTTGGCCGAATCAATCTTGGAATCATATCTACCTCTGATGTATAAAGTTATCTAGATGACATTGTTAAGCTTCTGGGTACATGTAATGTCTTCTTCAAGGGGAGCTTTGTGAATGTGAGGCTCTGTCAAGGAATGCATCGACCAGAAGAATTTGATCAGGTCCAAAAACATTTTTTGTGAATGCATTGAGCTTTGAAGCCATAATGAAGACAGATGAATAGGTTGATAGACAAGGGCAGAAAAGATCTAGGCTCAATCATGGCGGTACATATTTAAAAAATATATTAAAAAATAAAAAATCAACGTTGGCACATCCATTGGTCTCAATATAGAGACACCTATAAGAAAAAGCATGAGATGCCTATCAGACGAAGCATATTCGCTCAAGACTCAATATAAAATCAACGTCTGACACATCCATTTGGGGTCTTGTTGTGCTGTACAACAACCCCCCATTTCATAATTTTTTTATACAAAATCATAATATGAAATGGGTCCCTCTTAAACTTAGATGTGTGAATAAATTGGTATTAACCCATCATTATAAAACCCTTATCAAAAGGTTTAATGAAAATGATATAATTTAAGAACCTTTTGAAAAGAAATAAAGTGGGGCTTTAAAACTATTATAAAACTCTTCGTTATTGCGATAAAGCGATCGAAAGATCGCATATCGCAATAACAAGGGAAGATATATATAATGACACATCCATTCTCTCCGATCCGAAAAGCATGTCGCAATCGGATATCAGGAAACAGAAAATGTCAAAGCAGCAATCCAAAGGAGGTTCCCCCATTTCTCTGATGCGATAAAGCTATCGCCATCGGCAATCGGCAATAACATTCAACACATGATTAAAAGGCATACTCAAATCCTCCAATGCGAAAAGGCATATCACAATCAGTGATTGGCGAAATCACAGTGGCACAGTAATAAAGCCTAAACCCATTCCCCAATTGTGATGCATTAAATGAGGCGCATAGTTCGAAAACGAATTTAAAAGGTTTGCATGCATTATATCACCTTTCGGTGATCGGGGATATTTTAAACAAATATTAAAGCCTTTCACTTCATGTTATCAATCTCCGATTTGCGATTTACCTCTGATTATCCATCAAAGAAATCTAAGCCATGCTTCAATCAATCATTTGGCATATAAACAATGTGATGGACATTTAAAACCTCCTTTACCATGATTGACAGGATAAACGGCTAATCAATGAAGCAATTAAGGTAACCTCCTCTTCAGACACTGGCCTGTTAAGATTGTGGTTGTCTTCCCTAGTTACAAGTTTACGAATGAACTTTGTGAATTTGTTAATGAACTGAGATTTGTCGATGAGAGGCTCCTCTACTATGCTAAGGAAGTGTTGAACTAGGATAGATTCCATTTCTTTGTGAGAGACGAGCTCTTTCACTTGAGAATCTTTAAGTTTTGAAATTCTTTTATGAGATCTGTGATCCAAGGTTGATCTATGAAAAGAATTAGTGGTTCTCTCTCCTTCTCTAATCCACTACACCCTTGATTTCTGTCTCCAGAAAATCTCCAATTGCATGCATTGATCTTCCCATTCGTTCAGAAGAGAGTTAACCTGAATTTTTTGTTCCTTGGTAAAACCTTCTGAGATGATGATTTGATTAATCTCCTAGAGTTTTTTCTCAACTCCTCTTTTGGCTTTAAAAATATTACCAAACTCTTTTTTGTTCCAATCTTTAAGCCTAGATTTGATGTGTTTAAGTCTCTGTTGCAACATGAACATTTTAGTGCCTTGAACGGGCATATCTTCCATCCACTATTTGTCAATATTGCTAGTGAAGTTAGGGTGAGAGAGCTAGATATTTTCAAACCTAAAAGGTTTGTTCCTCGGAGTACCCATAAAAGTAGCTTCAAGCTGGACAAGCCAGTGGTCCGAGCCTCCGAAGGGAAGGATTAAAGTTGACATATCAAGGCCTGTGAGAAGGAGGTCCTCTGAAATTATGAATCTATCTAGATTACAGGCGACTTGAGAAGCCCATCCCCTCTTATTATTCCAAGTAAAAGTACCATTTACTGTTTTGGTGTCCACTAGCCCCATGTTATTCATGAAGTTCTCGAAGGCAATGGAGTCTCTGCCTAACTTTCAGGTACCACCTTTTTTCTCTGTAAGAGATCTAATCATGTTGAAATCCTCTGCCAGAATCCAAGGCATATCAGGATATCTCTCTCTCACCTCCTTAAGGGAGGTGAGAAACTTAAGTTTGTCTTCTAGCTTTTGAGGACCATAGACGTTAGCGATCATGTAGATCTCCTTATCATCCAAAGGTTGAATCACGAGAAATAGATAGTTCATAGAAGCTTCAACATCGACGATTCCCAGTTTTTGAGGATCCCATAGAGTAAGAATCCCATCCGCTGAGTTATCTGCTTTAGCCTCTAAATACTCATATATCTCTTTGATCTTCTCCATTAAACATCTTGTTTCATGAATAAAAACCATATTTGGTTTTTCTTCTTTTATTCTACTGCTAAGAGTTCTTTATTTCCTTTTAATTCCTAGACCCCTAATGTTCCAAGTTGTAAGCTTGATTAAGAAAGTTTTGTAAAGGAGTAATTGGTAAGATCCCTCATCTTACCTAATTTAATCATAAGTTTCCCACATTCGGTCAACAACTCATTCTGTTTTCTTCTTCCTCTTTTCCTACCCACGTTCTTGGAAGAATGCATTGGTATATCCTCCATCGTTTTCACTCCCCTATTCTCCTGGTTATCATGGTTTCTTTTGACTCCAGAACACTTCATTTGTGATCTCCAGAGGAAGAGCTGTTGAACCCTGTCAAACTCCTCTTTTGGTAGAGAGTCTACCCCTTTGGTGATTCCCTGCTCCAGAAACTTTTCTAGATCTAAATTCTCCCTCTCTAGAATCTCCTGCAGTTCATGGTCTTCTGTTCTAGCCTCACTTGGGGTCATTTTGTGGTCCCTACTCAGCTCCATAATGCTCGACATATCATCCTTTTGTTTTTTGTTTTCTGATATATCGTCCATATTAGCATCCCTTTCCTTCTCAGTGGGAATATTCTCCAATTCTTGGTTTGTCCCATTGTTCTCGACTTCTTCTTCTAAGATCTTGAAACTATTGTGGCTCAGTTGTGTGTCTTCATTAATTTTCTTTTTGTACCACTTGCCTCCTTTCCCTTTACCCCCAACCTTAGTAAAACCTTTAGGATCCTTGCCTGTAGTGGCTTTCATATTTCTCTTCAGCTTGTTCAATGGGCAGTCCCTGTATAGGTGCCCGTGTTCACGGCACTTATGACACCTAAATGGGACGTGTTCATAGTCCACCGCTTGCACCCATTACTCGTCATACACTTCTAAAATTATTACATCTGGAAGTGCCCCAGATAAGTCCATTTCCACACATATCCGGTTGAAGGAAGTGTATTTGCCTCTTAGAGTAGTATCTGAGATCTTTATAAAATGCCCTAGCTTGTTGCCGATAGCCTTTAGAGACTTCGAAAACCAATAATCTAAAGGAAGGGAGTAGAGTCTTATCCACACTAGCACCGAGGTGAAAGTTTCTCATTCTAGGACAAAGTTCATTACCCGTGGTCTCATATAAAGGCCTGCAGAAGCGTAAAAATAGGGTCCTCCCTTGAACACTCTCTCTTTATCCTCTAATCTTGTGAACACCACCGTGAAGAAGCCCTTGGACCCAAGGTGAAAGTTAATTTCCCCCTTTGGTTTCCAGTGGTTTCTTATCTATGCTCGCAAAGCCTTCTCCATCGGCAAAATCCCCATAAATTTACAGATAATAGCATATTCCGCCATGTGGTCTTTGTGCACCTACAGTGCTGGGTCACTTAAAACAACTCGAGGAATAGTGGTCAACTCGGGTTTACAGACTCTTGATGTATTCATAGGAGCAACTTTCTGACTGCTAACCTCTGTCCTCTTCTCCTTACTAGCTTCCTCATGATTCTCTTCCTGTCCTTGAGGTCTGATAGTTTCTGATTTTTCTGTATTCGTAGCCTCTGTTACCACCTCCATTGGTTTCTTGAAGCGATGCAATCCAACTCCCTTGCTTCTGTCCGCAACCACTTGACTGTAGGAGGGAGCTGAATTCCCTCCTCTGTGCCCTGCCATGTTGACCAACGACAAAAACCTAAAGCAAAACCCTAGTTCAGATTGCAGAGCCCTCCATCAATGATCATCCACTAGTAAATATTAATATTGATTGATCAGATTTATAAATATTAAATTTTAAATCATATATAATTAATATATTTTGAATCTTTTTAATTATTATTAAGTAATTTTATTATATTTAGAAAATTTAATTTTTAACTTTGGATAAAAGAATAGATATATATTTGTTAATAAAAGATAATTTTATCATTATTAAATTATATTTTTAATAATAAAACTAAATAAGGTGTTTGTATTTAAAAAAATTTTTTAAATTATAACATAATTTTTTAATTAATATGTCGGTATTATTAGTCTGAAAACATATTTATTACATTATAGATGAACAAAGAACCAAAATTTAAATGCTATAAATTATTTAAAAATTAAAATTAAGATTAAATTAACCATTATAAATTATTTAAAATTTAAAATTAAAAAATAAACATTTCATAAATTAAAATTATATTAAAATTAACCCATTAAAATTATTTAAAGATTTAAAATTATAAATTAAACTTTGAATTTGAATATCCATGATATTTCAAAAATCCAAACTTAAAATATTTACAATGAATTAAATTTTTTAATTAAATATCACTGGCATTAAGAGTATTAATCTACTATATTAAATATCACTGGCATTGAGAGTATTAATCTACTATTTCTATTTATTTTGATTGTATTAGTGTCACAATTATGTCTTGTTTATTATTTGTGTTACAAAACTTGAGTTTTTTTTATTATTTAGAAATTTTTATTCAAATTTAGAATTAATAGCATAATGAAGGACGAACTAGAAATGGTTTTGTTTTGTCTTGATAAATTAAATATTTATAATTACAGAGACAGTACTTGCCTGCTGTGAGTAATTTAAATTTTTTCTTTAACTATCAAATTATGCATAAAAAAGTCGACTCAAGAAGTCAACTGCTATGTACCATTGTAGGTATAATAGTCTTCGTTACGAAAACCTAAAACCTCATTACTAAAATGGATGAAATAATTAAGCTTAACTACACCATCCAACTAGAATCATGTATTTATTTATGATTAAATTATTCATAAATTTAAAAATGATAATAAACCATTCTCTCCATAAACTGCAGAGCCCGTTGTCGAATAATCGTGGTTTTCTAGGTTTGTAAATTATTTTATGGTTATTTGTAGTATAATAAATGTTATAAAGATTATAATTTTTTGATTGAATTTATAGGTTTAATTTATAATTCAGTATGATGTTAGGTTTGTTATTAAAAAGAAATTTTGTTAAGCTCAATGAAAAAAAAAATTATATAAAATATTTATAATATTAATTATAAAAAATTAAATGTCTTTGCATCATATTAAATCAAATTTAAAATATTATAAAGATTGGAATTCCTCATCCATCACATTCAGCAATGCATCATCATCATCATCATCACATCATCATCATCATCATCATGTTTAATCAGATTTATATGTTTAATAATAAATTTTAATTATAAAATTTGTGTTTAATATAATTTAGTTTAATGTTATTTGTATTTTTTAAATTACAAAAATATAATATGTAAAATTATTGATTGTATTTTTATTAGATATCAGTTTTTGGGATTCAATTGCGTTAAGAAAGTCATTCAATGAATGTTAAGTGGACTATTCAAAAATTATGAGAGATTAGTCAGTTATGACTACCTTTCATGGAAATGGTCATAGATGAATGAATTTCTTAACGCAGTTGAATCCCAAAAAATGATATCTAATATAATAAACTACGAAGGACCCTCAATACTTAAATACATAAAAGTGAATGGAGCTCTACTTGAATGGTTCATGAGGCACAATACTTGCTAAGGTCTTGCAAATGGGATAGCAAGCTAAATGGGCTTGATTGTGGGGAAAACTCCATAGTTAAGCGTGCTTGAGCCAGAGGCGATCTCGGATGGGTGACCTTTTAGGAAGTCTTGGTTACCGGATGCAAGCCGTGAAAGTGATGATTGACACTATGTGATTCATTTCACTATTTTCAATGCCACTTCTTAACCCCTGTGAGCATCACCCGATGCAATGAGTGCTAAGTGGACTATTCAAAAATCATGAGAAATTAGTCAGTTACGACTACCTCTCATGGAAATGGTCATAGATGAATTAACGAAGTTGAATCCCAAAAAATGATATCTAATATAATGCACTGCGAAAGACCCTCAATACTTAAATACATAAGAGTTAAGGGAGCTCTACTTGAATGGTTCATGAGGCACAATACTTGCTAAGGTTTTGCAAATGGGGTAGCAAGCTAAGTGGGCTTGATTATAGGGAAAACTCCATAGTTAAGCGCACTTGAGCAAGAGGCGATCTGGGATGGGTGACCTCTCGAGAAGTCCCGGTTACTAGGTGCAAGCCTCGAAAGTGATGATTGATGTTATGTGAATGATTTCACTATTTCCAATCCCACTTCTTCACCCATGTGACCATCACCCAATGCAATGAGTGCTAAGTGGACTATTCAAAAATCATGAGAAATTAGTCAATTACGACTACCTCTCATGGAAATGGTCATAGATGAATGAGACTATTCAAAAATTATGAGAAATTAGTCAGTTACGACTACCTCTCATGGAAATGGTCATAGATGAATGACTTTCTTAACGTAGTTGAATCCTATAATGCATTGGTCATAGATGAATGACTTTCTTATCACAGTTGAATCCCAAAAAATGATATCTAATATAATGCACTACGAAAGACCCTCAATACTTAAATACATAAGAGTGAAGGGAGCTCTACTTGAATGGTTCATGAGGCACAATACTTGTTAAGGTTTTGCAAATGGGGTTGGAAGCTAAGTGAGCTTGATTGTGGAGAAAACTCCATAGTTAAGCGCGCTTGAGCCAGAGGCGATTTGGGATGGGTGACCTCTTAGGAAGTCCTGGTTACCGGGTGCAAGCCTCGGAAGTGATGATTGACGCTATGTGATTCATTTCACTATTTTCAATCCCACTTCTTCAACCCTGTGAGCATCACTTGATGCAATGGGTGCTAAGTGGGCTATTAAAAAATCATGAAAAATTAGTCAATTATGACTACCTCTCATGGAAATGGTCATAGATGAATAACTTTCTTAACATAGTTGAATCATATAATGAAATGGTGATAGATGAATGACTTTCTTAACCCAGTTGAATCCCAAAAAATGATATCTAATATAATGCACTGCGAAAGACCCTCAGTACTTAAATACATAAGAGTGAAGGGAGCTCTACTTGAATGGTTCATAAGGCACAATACTTGCTAAGGTTTTTCAAATGGGGTAGCAAGTTAAGTGGGCTTGATTATGGGTAAACTCCACAGTTAAGCATGCTTGAGCCAAAGGCAATCTAGGATGGGTGACCTCTCACAAAGTCCTGGTTACCGGGTGCAAGTCCCGAAAGTGATGATTGACGCTATGTGATTAATTTCATTATTTTCAATCCCACTTCTTCACCCTTGTGAACATCACGAGTGCAAGCCCCAGAAGTGATGGTTGACGCTATGTGATTCATTTCACTATTTTCAATCCCACTTCTTCACCCCTGTGAGCATCACGTGATGCAATGAGTGCTAATTGAAATATTCAAAAATCATGAGAAATTAGTTAGTTACAACTACCTCTCATGGAAATGGTCATAGATGAATGACTTTCTTAATGTAGTTGAATCCCAAAAACTGATATCTAATATAACGCACTACAAAAGACCCTCAATACTTAAATAGATAAGAGTGAAGGGAGCTCTACTTGAATGATTCATGAGGCACAATACTTTCTAAGGTTTTGCAAATAGGGTAGCAAGCTAAGTGGGTTTGATAGTGGGGAAAACTCCACAATTAAGCATGCTTGAGCCAGAGGCAATCTGGGATGGGTGACCTCTCTGGAAGTCCTCGTTACGAGGTGCAAGCCCTAGAAGTGATGATTGATGCTATGTGATTCATTTCACTATTTTCAATCCCACTTCTTCACCGATGTGAGCATCACCTGATGTAATGAGTGCGAACTATTCAAAAATCATGAGAAATTAATCAGTTACGACTACCTCTCATGGAAATGGTCATAGATGAATGACTTTCTTAACGTAGTTGAATCCCGAAAAATGATATCTAATATAATGCACTACAAAAGACCCTCAATACTTAAATAGATAAGAGTGAAGGGAGCTCTACTTGAATGGTTCATGAGGCACAATACTTGCTAATATTTTGCAAATGGGGTAGCAAGTTAAGTGGGCTCGGTTATGGGGAAAACTCGATAGTTAATCGCGCTTGAGCCAACGGTGATCTGGGATGGGTGACCTCTCGGGAAGTCCTGGTTACTAGGTGCAAGCCTCGAAAGTGATGATTGACACTACGTGATTCATTTCACTACTTCCAATCCCACTTCTTCACCCCTGTGAGTATCACTTGATGCAATGAGTGCGAACTATTCAAAAATCATGAGAAATTAATCAGTTACAACTACCTCTCATGGAAATGGTCATAGATGAATGACTTTCTTAACACAGTTGAATCCCAAAAATTGGTATCTAATATAATGCACTACAAAAGACCCTCAATATTTAAATGTATTCTATTAAAAAATCATGAGAAATGTCTCATGGAAATGGTCATAGATGAATGAATTTCTTAATGGAGTTAAATCCCAAAAAATGATATCTAATATAATGCACTGCGAAAGACCCTCAATACTTAAATGTATTCTTTTCAAAAATCATGAGAAATTAGTGAGTTACGACTACGTCTCATGAAAATGGTCATAGATGAATCACTTTCTTAATGCAGTTGAATCCCAAAAACGATATCTAATGTAATGCACTGTGAAAGACACCCAATACTTAAATGTATTTTTATTTCTGATAAAATTATTTATTTTTATTTTAAATGAAAATTAAATTCCAAGGGGTTTTAGATAGACAGTGTCGAGTGTTTTGTTAAGTCATTCCTTGATATGAAGTCAAGGGTTCAATTCCCCACCTCAATTGGGGTGATATATTGGACATAATGAAGATGTAGTCTTTGCAAACTGTACAAAAAAATAGATAAAAAGCTAAAAGATATATTATATTAAAACAAAATATAATTTAATATCAATATAAATTATTAATATTATGCCCTCCAAGGAATGCCTGTGGTCGAGTTCATGTTGTTGAGATACCTCGTCTTTTGAAGAGTCATAGCGTCAAATTCCTTGACCGCCCTTGGGGTTAGGCCTTGCTAGTTTGGCCGGTGGCGCTAGATCTTTTAAGTTCATCTACGTAGTTCACATAATCAACCTTAAAAAATTATTGATTAATTATATTCAAAAAAAAATAAAAAATAATAATTTATAAAAAACATTTAACCTTAAATTTATTTTAGAAATAACATTTAATTAAATTATGATATAAATTTAATATTTTTTATTTTCAATTAAACTATTGTTTTCCTCTCAAATTAGAATTATATTATTAATACTGTTAAAATTATGATATTATTTAAATTTAATTACGATATATTGATATTATAAATTATGGAATAATTATTCAAAAATTATTTTAAATAATTATAAAATTGTTAGTAAAGTTATATTACATAATTTATTATAATTATTAATTTCTTTATATTTATTAACAGATTAAATAAAAATCAATAATGAAATGATAGGTCTAAATAATAAGATTAATTTCAAAAAATTTATTTTAAATAAAGTAATTAAAATTTAAAAATTAAACTAAAACCAATACAGAGTTACACATCATAAATAAAGGTGGGACCTTTCTACATATTCGAATGGTTTATTGTCATTTTTGTTATTAATAATAATAATATCCAAGGTAGCCCCCACCCGCATCACCCCCATCAAAGTGACATAGGTGTGGTTTTGTTTTTTTCAAGTCAACGAACAAATATTGAAACCTGGTTTACTTTCGAGGTTAAAACCGAATGAATACTCACCTGTACCTCCTCCTCTTTATGTAGACGACCATATATCTCTCTTGCACTCAGAGAGAAACGTATGGCCTCTATTTCTCATCCTTTGTCTCTCTAATTTCGTTGGAGGAACCAACAGTCTCCTCAAAATGGCCGCTGCAGCCATCAGAGGCGAAGAACGTCCACCAGCCATTGTCTGCGTGACGGGAGCGACAGGTTTCATTGCCTCCTGGTTGGTCAAGCGTCTACTCGACAAGGGCTACGCTGTCCATGCTACAGTGCGCGATCCAGGTAATTTCAATCTCACCCTCCTTTTATTCCAAAACTTGCCTCTTTTCATCTATTGAAGCACTGTAAAATTGCGAATCCATTTAAGCACTGTAAAATTGGGGAGCCAATGAATCATGCTGTAAAATTAAAAATAAAAATAAAAGGTAAAGTTATTAGAATGCGGCCATTAAAGATTATATAAGCCAGAGATTTCGCACATGCAAATTTTGATTTATTTCTTCGTCATCACAAAACTGCTATAAACTGAGTTTTTTGCATTTGTTTAATATTGGGTAAAACTGCTGTGAACATTAATAATGAAACTTCGATAAAACTTTCTGGCCCCAAAATTATTTCATTACCAGCTTAACTTATTTCAGAGAACAAAGCAAAGGTGAAGCATCTCCTGGACATTTCAGAAGCTGGGGAGAAGCTCAAGCTCTTGAGAGCAGATCTAATCGAAGAAGGCAGTTTCGACGCTGCCATCAATGGCTGTGGTGCCGTTTTTCATGTGGCCAGTCCCGTCGACTTCGGTCCCAAAGATCCCGAGGTAAGTATCTTCGCCCCTTCAATTGCCCCCAACGACATGCTATTAACATATCTGCATTCCTGCACAGGGTAGAATTTCAAAACAGACCCATTTTTCAAATTTTATAGTTTTCATATATTTGTTAAAATAAGTTAATTATTGAATCAGGAGGATTTAGCTAAAATTTTATAGTTTTCATATATTTGTTAAAATAAGTTAATCATTGAATAAGAAGATTTACAATTTAAAAAAATAATCTTTCACGATCTTCTAATGTTTTAAACTAGCAAATCACCCCAAATTCCATCTCTATATAATGTTTTAAACTACCATCTCTGTATAATGTTTTAAACTATATTTGACACGCAAATCAAACTGTATTTGACGGACTACCATCTCTGTATAATGTTTTTAACTATATTTGACCAGCAAATCAAACTGTATTTGACGGGAAAATCTCTGTCATCGGTCATTAACATTTAGCAACGCGAAATTGCCGCTATGTAGAACGATGTGATAAAGCCGGCAGTTGAAGGAACGCTGAATGTTCTGAGGTCGTGCACGAAGGCCAAAACCGTAAAGCGCGTGGTTGTCACATCGTCTATAGCGACGGCTTGCATAAACGTGTCGGAGGAGCAGAATCAGTACATTGACGAAAAAGGCTGGACAGACGTGGATTTCTTCCGAACCAAAAAGCCCATTGCCTGGGTATACCAGACATTATAAAGCGTTAGAAGATTTAGCAGTTGTTGCTGTGTTGCTGACAAAATAAAATCTGTGACAGTTGTTTATTGCTGGATTGTGTAGGCATATAGCGTTGCCAAGACGCTTGCAGAACAAGCAGCGCTGCAATACGGTAAAGAAGATCCCGGGCTGGACGTGGTGAGCATCAACCCTGTGTTGGTGTCGGGATCTGCCATTACCCACATCCTCCCCTATACCGTTGAGATGACCCTTGCCCTTCTCACGGGCAACAACCAAATCGTAGAAGCTTTGAAGGAGATACAGACGATATACGGCCATCTTTCGTTGGTTCACGTCGATGACGTATGCAGCGCTCATATTTTCTTGATGGAGAACCCCTCTGCAGAGGGTCGCCACATTTGCAGTGCCGTCAATATATCCGTCCCACAGATAGCAGACTACTTATCCAAACGCTATCCGCAGTACAATGTGACTACCCTGTGAGTACGACTCTGAGTATTGTATCGCATTTTTTATATTATTACGACTATGTATTTAAATATGATCACTAGTAATGGAATGAAATGCTTGTACAGGTTTGACGATGTACCACCAATCCCAAAGGTATACGCTTCGTCGAAGAAACTGGTCGACAGCGGTTTCTCCTTCAAATTTGGGATGGACGAGATCATGGATGATAGTGTTGAATACGGGGATTGCTTCTTTAATAATTACTTCGCTATCACTCGTTTAATGAGTATCGGTGAGAAT
Organism: Pinus taeda; assembly: GCA_000404065.3. NCBI lineage: Eukaryota > Viridiplantae > Streptophyta > Pinopsida > Pinales > Pinaceae > Pinus > Pinus taeda. The sequence continues at coordinate 50,919 of APFE031753001.1, forward strand.
AACATCGCAGACAGAATGTTCATTTCACTTCAATCTGTTGAAGCTGTTGCACATAGAGTTTCATGTTTGAATAACCATTTAAAAGACGAAGTGGAAATTAATATGAATGTGAAATGAGTGAATTGTTAATGGATTGTCAAATTAGGGTTAGGTAGAAGTGGAAATTAATATGAATGTGAAATGAGTGAATTGTTAAATGATTTTCAAATTAGGGTTAGGTAGATAGATGCTGTGTATTTTAAACTAGCCATTGTATTAGATGTTGCAAGTAAGGCATTAAAAAAATCATTATATGCAATATGATGAATAAGTCAATTTTGACGGATTATAAAATTTCAAGCTATATGCTTTGACCATACCATATTTAAATATAAAATTCTACTGGTTATTTTAAAAATATAAAGATAAATGATTATAATGTTTAAAATATAATTATTTGAATTTAGATATTTAGAATTTTTTTCTTCTCAATTAATTAATTAATTGTCAAAAATATATATGTTAAAGAATGTATTTTTACTTCCAAAAATATAATATATCTTAAATATAATAGCTAAAAATGTGCTTATAGGTTAAAAAATGTGTATCTATTTTTTGTGTAATGTTATAATTTCAAATGCAAAAGGTAGAGTAATTCACTATATGGCTTGAGAGTGAATTCACATTAACTTCTGCTTATTATTATAAGCTATATTATTAAATTGTTATCAAATTCTTTATCTTAATCTTTTTTTTTATACAATGAAATATGATTTTTAATATTATGTCTTCTATAAATAGTTTCTACAATATTTTAAAGTTTCCTATGGATTCATGTTTATATGGTTGGACTCAACACATCTTTATGATTCAAATTGAAAAGGAGAGTTGATTATGTATAAGATTCAATTCTATGGGTGATTTGAGATAGCAATTAGGTGTATGACCTTGATTATTATT
>APFE031753004.1:2877-24001 GCA_000404065.3 Pinus taeda
ACTGAGGAATACATCAGTTAACTCAGTGCATGGACAGTTCAGTGGAGACAAGTGTTAGAGGTGAGTGAAAGGGCAAGACAGCTGTCAGTTGTGACTATAGTTGTGCATGTGATTTGCACAATCAATGGATTGATATTTCCAATGAGGATTTCGTAGTGTTACATAAGGGAAATACGAGTTTGGTTCAACCATTCAGTTGTATTCTCATGCAGGATTGCACAGTGGAGGCAGGCAAGCAGCGGAGGTGATTTGAACCAGTGATTAATTCAGATTTGAGCTAGTTTGTGTGTAACAGGTGGAGATAGTACTGAGTACTTGCGAGGAGTATTGTACTATGTATTGTTACATGTTCTCAATCAATATAATATACAGATAGTTGGGGGTTTTCAACTGTATGCTTTCCCCGTGATATACTTTGTTGATATGTGTGATTGATGCTTCAATGTGTGCATGCGATTGTTTCTTTAATATTGCAAATTGATGATCAACATAGAGGAGGTTATGTATTATGCATGATTCCGCAAATAGTGTATAATCAGGATAATCTCTGTGAATAAGTTTCATATTATTCAAAAATTTTCTACAGGATCACACATCTTTGCAATATTTCATATCATTCATTATCGATATCGATATCATGCACACTTTTCTTGAACAACGAGAGTCACATCACTGATTTAACCCTATTCCAAAACCAAACTTTTGGAACGGGGGGGAGGGGGGAAGGCAGTGATTTTCCTTATATAGATGTGTACTGGCTTGCCTATGTTTAAAGGAATTCCTAATTTGTAGTCAATATCAATGTTTAGTGAACAACACAAACCAAAAAAATTGTCATTGTTTTATACCAATTTCAAAACCAACAAGGGGATTTTGCGATTTAAACATCTATGTAAAATGTGGCTACAAATTAGTATGATTGAAAGCTGACATATAATTATTCTGGAACAATAGGCACTGCTCCTTAAATTTCGAGTTCATTGTGAACAGTGAAAGTACAATGAAACCATTAATGATTTATTTAAATCTCATCCCTTTCACCCTTAAGGCACAACAAACTTCTTCCCTCTCTTTAAAATGCTCTCACTGGTGATGTGGCACCCTTTCAAAATTCCTTGGTTTCAGTTGGAGGACTTGTGGTCAATCTTATGGGGTTGGAATTTTCCCATGAAGTGCATCATCATGCCCATGGTAGGGTTTGTTCCCATTTTCATTCTCATGAATTTCATGGACATAATAGTTCATATTCTCATTCTCATGAAAGCCACACACACAACCAAGAGATCACAATAGCTTGAAAGATGGTGATAGTTTGGATGACATAAATAATTTCCATGACAATCCTGACCATAGAAATGGTGTTCATAGTTATGCTCATATTATGTGCAATGATCATAAGCCATAGTTGCAGTGCCAAATGTGGGAAATTGAACCATGAGAAACATCAACTGATTGTGTCATCACATTAACATGGTAGGTATAATCACTCTTGTGCACATTTCACCATGTTGGAAACACCAATGAACATCGTCAACATTGTGTATTAACGTGGAAAGCATAACCAATCTTGTGCATATCTCCCCATGTTGGAAACACTAGCGAACATCATCAACATTGTGTATTTTCAAAGGATTTATATTCAATAGTAAAATGTTTTTAAACTCAAAGGTAGGAATTTTGAAATAGTCATATATATATAATTTAATATTTAGAATATATTGTAAGCCCTTTTCAAAATTAGGAATTTGTAAATAGTCATACATAATATTTAGTATTTAACACTGTATTTCATGCATCTCCACTATTGAGGGACTTGATTGATCTTTCCTTTGACATAGGAGGTTTAAATCTTAATATTGTGAAAACAAATCTTTCATCTCTACTCTTTGAGAAACTTTAGGCTTTAAACAACATGATATCATTGCCAAGTTCATTAGGAAACATAACAAACCTGCAACATATTAAATCATCCAGGTCCTTGAATTTGAGAAAACTGTCAACTTTCTTGAATTTGTTAGAAATACTGCCCTGTTTTTGCTCAGTGACCTAACTTGCCTACAGGAATTTACACTATGGTTGCTTCAATTTGAAATGTTTATCTAACTTTGTCGGATAGTCAAAACAATGGTCAACATTGATGATGCATTATACATGAATATAATATATGCCAATGGTTGTCACAAGCTCAAACAATCTTTAGATTGATATTGTTTGCTAGATGAAGTGCCATTTTCCGGTGTGGACAAGATTGAAGGAAGAAACTAGGCATTAACATATTTGAAAGGTGCGCAAATTGAAGTTATCTTCCATGCTTGGACTCAAAACACTTGAGCTGAAGATGAAATAAATAAATAAAATACCCTTTCCTAATTATGTTTGGTCCAACCTTAAACATTTCAACATTAATGATTGTGACAAATTGATGGAGGTTGAAGAATTGTCAATAACATTAATGTCACTAAAGTTTTAATAGTTGTCAAGATAACCACAAATCTTTGTGGTCTCACAAAACTAGTCCATTTTGTCTCCACAATTTGCTCTTCTCTACATGGTAGTGGTCATTTAGCTATTTATATGCATACTTTTCCATCAATCATTTTACGTCAGGGATAACCAAATGTCACAATGGAAAATTCACATCAACATGTAAGGAACCACTGAAGTAGAAGGTTTCTCTTCTTAATCCAACAAATTTGTGCTTTTCTTGTAACAAGAACATTTGCCTCATTCTTGAAGTAGTATCAACTAGACTAATGGAATTTCACAAAAAGAACCCATTGTGTAGTCTGGGGAATGAGTCGCTGAGCTTTAGGACCTCGACGAAGATTAATATTTATATAATATTTACTCTATTAGAAATAAGATTTTTTATATTTAGTGATTTATTTTTTCTAAATAATCTTCACAAATCTTCCTTTCCTTCAATATACTTTGCACTTTTAGAGACCATTGCTAGCCCTTAAAAATACACCATTGCATGTATTTGACTATGTACGCTTACTAACTCCATTGAAAAGGGAATCCCCGTGGAATCGATGGAAGTGGTCACATACCCATAATATAACTCATGATTCTTATTAGTTGTATATCAACATGTTCAAATATTCTGGCGTTGATTTCTGCGATTTGAATAAACCTATTATAAAGTTGTTACGATGCATGGCCATTTTAAATGAGTAGGGAGCTCCTACGAAGGAAAAATAATTCATATACAATCATAGATTTTTTTAAAGTGGGACATTTACAAAGCAATCTAAAAGTTGCATCAATGCTCAAGTAAAAATTGTATGCTTACATTGAATATCTCATAAACTTCATCAAAACTATCCTTTCTCACTTTTTAAACGGAGTATTAAAATCGAGATAAGATTGTGATAAATGAGTTTGCATCTATATTAAAAAAAAAAAAAATGAGTTATTAGGTTAGGTTGAGATCATGCTCTAAGTCATAATTTTATGAGAAGTTTGGTAAATAATTTATCATATTTTTATATGGAAATTTAACATATAATTATTTTGTGTTATATCATATTAATGTTATAATATATTTTAAATATGTAATATGGTAATATTTCTTTTGATTAATTTGGAATTGGAAGAATTATTTATATAATAATAAATGAGAAGAATAGAGAAATTTGAATTTATCAACTTTTAATGATGACTTCCTTGTTTACTTAGGGGATTTTAAAGATGAAGAAATATATTTATCAATGTGAAGTAGAAACAAGATATAAGTAAAGTTCGTAAAAATGATGCAGAGCATCCAGCTGAGGGTACCATGATCGGGTGTTTGGTCTTAGTCAAGGAGAATAGGTTCATTATCATTTGGTTCCATTTACTGATCAACACAGTATTTAGGAACTTGTTTTTTTATTAGTTATTAGTTAAGTTGTAATTAGGAACATCACAGTTAGATGAAGGTGGTTAGAGCCACACTGATTGTTTTCTTTTATTTATTTTACAATTGTCTTTTCATTTAGAAAAAAAAAAAAAGATAATATATATTCCACAGAGCAAGAAAACCTGAAATAGTTATCAACCATGTAACTGCAGATGTAACTGCGAGTTGTTGGGAGAACTGTCTCAAAAACAATACAAAAGCGAATGTAACACATTTTGAAAGGGTTCAATGCACGAAAATAGGAATAAAAAAAATAAGAAAATAATTTTCAAACACTTGAGTATCTGAATCCATCTGCAAACAATCTTTCTATTACATTTATTTCTTTTCCCCTCTAATTACTATATGTGTCAATTAAACAACACTATGTGTTTCTATAGATCCTTCCTAACAAACAGAGATATAGTTCCTGAGTTTGAACAATGAAGCAATAACAGAAGATTCCCAACACAGAGTTCTGGCAACAACATAATTTCCAGACACATGAGAGCAAGAAACAGCTACGAAATAATTCTCAAAAAACCTGCAGATACAACTACTGTAGAACGCAATGATAACAGAGGTAACCCATTTACACGAAATTTTCTTGTTTCTTCCTTCCCTATAAACATAATGTTGGCATACATAAGAACAGTGTAAGGTGTTAGACAATAACAGAGAAAGGCAAGACGACCCTCGTTTACGGAAGAAAATCAAACCCTGAAGCTAGGGTTGAAGCCTAGTCGGTTACGAGAGTGTAAGAAAAATAAATTACATATAATCAGAGCCTGAAAAGCACACTAAGTTACATAAAATCAGAGTTGAAGGTCACTCGATAGCAGAAGACAAATAAGCGGAGGAGCATTGGGACTTTCCCAGTGTCACAACAGAGAAAAGAAGGCCACAAACTAAGTAACAATAGCAGAAAACGACCCTACTAGAATCATCGGGTTGGAACTATTTCAGTGACCGAGTCTAGAGCAAACCCCAACCTGCCACAGAAAACCAATAGGACCCTATCAGTGATTTGCATGCCAAGAAAACCAAATGTAAAATTTGATGAGTAGCGAAGGAAAAGCCAGTTTACCTTAGGAGTCACAGCGCTGGTGGAATGAAACCCCAACTGAGTCACAGTCACAAGTGAAAACCCTGCACACAAAGGAGTGATTACCTTAGTGTCAAAGAAAAGCAGAGAAGACCAACTATAGCATGGAAAAGTAAGCTTACCTTGCCAGGACCAAGCGATGCTGAGGAAGTCCACTGTGGCTAAGACCTGTCAGGACAATAAAACATCCATAAATCAACTAGAGAACCAATAACCGGAAGCTTAACCAGAGAACTGAAACAGAGTGAGATAAGGGAATGATGGAAATAGCAGTAACCACGAACAAGGTTAAAGAGCCAACAAAAGAACACAAACCCTTACCGCGATAAAGAGAAGCCAAAATGCCCAAGTGAAGTGCAAACAAGGGTTATAGCATAACCAAAGATTGGGAAGGAGAAAATCGAGGCAAGTACAGATGTCAGTGTGCCAACAATAGCTACACAATCAATGCCAACAAACAAATATCTACATTAATCAAAGGCTTAGGGCTAATTATGTGTGTTTGACCCGAACCTTGAATTAATCATTGGTTAAACTAGGTTAATCCGCAAGTTAAAGGGTTGGTCCCATCATATTGTGGTATCAGAGTAGGATTTGGAGTTTTCCTGAGAAATGGAAGTTGGAAGACGAGGTCGTGGAAGAGGTGCTCGGAGAGTAGCAAAGGAAGGATTGCGGGAGGAAATTAGGATCCTTACTGCCCATTTGGAGGTAGTTGAAGCAGGAAGGAGAAGGGATCTGGAGGTAGGTGATGACAACCAAGAAGAAGCTAGAGTTGCAACAAATGGATCGGATGAGAAGGACCAGAAATTCGATTGTTGAGGTTGGTCCTATTGGCTAGCAGCAAACCTAAGCCAGAATTCCAAACTACGAAGGCAGCTTGTCCACAGAAGTTCTGTTGGACTGGATTAGTGAATTGGATAAATATTTTGAATGTGAAGAGGTTAGCAAAGATCGGAGAGTTAAGTCGTTGCAACCAAGTTGAAAGGACACACAGCCTTATGGTGGGACAGTGTCTAAGCGGAAAGAAGAAGGATGAATAAGTTGCCAATAAAGAAATGGCCAAGAATGGTGGACAAGATGAAAGGCATAATTTTGCCCAAAGATTACCAGATTGCTCTGCATCGGCAAGCACAAAATTTGAAGCAAAGAGGAATGACAGTGAGAGAATATACTTAAGAATTCTACCAGGTAAATTTAAGAGCTGGTTACACGGAAGATACCCCAGAAAAAACAACAAGGTATGTAAATGGTCTAAATTGGAAATATTGGATGAGATAAGCATTCTTTCCCAAAAAAATATAGAGGAAGCCTACCAGAGTGCCATGAAGGCAGAGGAGAAGATCACCAGAAAATAGACTGCTAGGAGAGGACGGGGAACCGGCAAAGGAAGAGGACAATCCTATGGCAGAGGATGAGCTGCCAACAATATTGAAGAGGGCAATAGTTCCAAGAATTCAAGGACAACAGAAAAAGGAGACAACACTAGAGGAGGAAGTCCATATCAGAGAGGTAGGGGAAATGGGTGAGGCACGGGGGCTGCCTATCAGTGCTACAGGTGCCACAAGTGGGGGCATAGGTCTTTTGAGTGTCCTGAAGTAGAACAAGCTAGTCAAAGAGGGGCGTATGTTGCACAACCAGAGGAAACAGAGGCACCACACCAGGAACCAGAAAATGTGCTGGAAATAGGGGAAGCCTTAGTTATGAATAAAGTACTGCTGAAACCAGCAAAGGAGATAGCTGAACAATCTCAAAGGAAGGCATTATTTTGGACAGTTTGTAAGTCACACAAAAAGTACTGCAAGTTGATTATCGACAGTGGGAGTATGGATAATATTGTTACCACAGAGATGGTAGAGAAGTTGGGTTTGAAGCGGCTGAAGCATCCCACTCCCTACAAGGTATCGTGGTTGCAGAAAGGCCATCTGTTGTTAACGAACACTGTGAAGTTGAGCTCCATATTGGCAGGTATAAAGACAAGGTTATTTGTGATATTATGCCAATGGACGTATCTCATATATTGCTAGGAAGGCCATGGTAGTATGACAAAAAGGTAGTGCATGATGGGAAGACAAACTGTTACAAGTTTGTTAAGGATGGGATTAAGCACACACTTGTGCCCATCAAGGAGGAGGAAGCAACATAAACAAGTGGAACAAAAGTGTTATTAATGGGTGGAAAATAGTTTTTGAAGCAGATTGAAGATAGTGAAGTGAACTATGCTGTTGTGAGAAGGCCAAAAACAGTGTTGTTGCACACAGAAATGTCTAATTTACCTACAGAAATTTAGAAAATGTTGCAGGAATACAACGACATTGCAGTGGACGATTTACCAGATAAATTGCCTCCTAAGAGAAGTATCAGTCATCACATTGACTTTATACCTGGACCTAGTTTTCCGAATAAGGGAACGTACCGAATGAGTCCTAAAGACAATGAAGATATTAGAAAATAGGTACAGGAATTGATGGATAAGTGGTTGATAAGGGAAATTCTAAGTCCCTATGCGGTTCCAACAGTTTTAGCTCCCAAGAAGGGAGGAGAATGGCAGATGTGCACAGATTCAAGAGCCATCAACAAGATCACCATCAGGTACAGGTTTTCATTGCCATGGATGGATGATATGATGGACTGTTTAAGCGGGGCAGCATATTTCTCAAAAAATGATCTAAAGAGTGGTTATCACCAGATTCAAATCAGGGAAGGGGATGAATGGAAGAAAACCTTCAAGACCAACGAAGGACTGTATGAGTGGCTGGTAATGCCATTTGGATTGAGTAATGCTCCTAGTACTTTTATGTGCTTAATGAATGAGACATTAAAAGAATTCATTGGAAAGTTCGTGATTGTATATCTTGATGATATACTTATTTTTAGTAAAACCAGAGAAGAACATTTTCGGCACGTTCGAAGTGTACTCGAGAAGATGTAGCAAAACAAGTTGCTGATAAATCTGAAAAAAATGTTCTTTTCTTCAAAGAGAATTGGTTTATTTGGGTTTTGTGATTGCAGAGAATGAGCTAAAGATGGAACCAGGGAAGATTGCAGCAACTGTTAACTAGCCATCCCTAAAAAGTTTGTTTGAGGTACGTATTTTTCATGGGTTGGTAAGTTTTTATCACAAATTTATACGGAATTTCAGTGAGATCTATGCACCTATATTGGATACTATAAAAAGGGAAAGTCAGACTTTCCGTTGGACCAAGACAGAAGAGAAAAGTTTCCAACTACTGAAGAAGAAGATTACAGAAAGACCAATCTTGAGGTTGCCAGATTTTAACAAACTTTTTCAGGTTCACTGTGATGCCAACGATATAGCCATTGGGGCCATCCTTAGCCATGAAGACAAACCTGTTGCTTATTTCAAGGAAAAACTGAACGAAAGCAGGCAGAAGTACTCATCTTACGACAAGGAATTCTATGTTGTTGTCCAAGCATTGAAGCATTGGAGACACTATTTTCCAAGGAAAGAATTTGTTTTGTTTTCTGATAATTCTGCATTACAGTACGTGATGCAGCAGCATAAGCTGAACCACAAACATGCAAAGTGGGTTGAGTACTTGTAGAGCTTCACATTTGTCTTGAAGCACATCAATGGACAGGCCAACAAGGTAGCAAATGCATTGAGCAGAAGAGCTTTGCTCTTACACGAAGGCATGGTACAAGTGTTAGGATTCGAACATTTGACAGACTTGTATCAGATAGATGCATATTTCAAGGAGGCTTATGAAGCCTGCCAAAATCCTTTGGTGAGGAACAATAGTCCGTGGCTAGAATATAATTTATAGGAGAAGCTACTATTTAAAGGGGGAAAACTATGCATTTCCGACTATTCGATGAAGGAGAACATCATCAAGGAGAAGCACAGCGGAGGTCTAGCCAGACATTTTGGCATTGCTAAGACCTTAAATCAGCTCAACCATTTTTATTATTCTCCAAGAATGTGAAGGGATGTGCAGAGATTTGTAGCTAGATGTAAAGTGTGTCAGTTGGCGAAAGGACACAATCACAATACGAGACTCTACACCCCATTGCCTATTCCGAGTAACCGTGGGACTTAGTCAGTTTGGACTTTGTCTTGGGTCTACCAAGGATGCAATAGGGTTATGATTCTGTGATGGTAGTAGTAGAACGGTTCTCAAAAGTGGCACATTTCATCCCTTGTAAAAAAACCAGCGATGCCGCTCACATGGCCCACTTATTTTCACAGAGATCGTCAAGCTACATGGCCTGCCTAAGTCCATTATTTTTTATAGGGACGTGAAATTTGCAGGGCATTTTTGGTGCACCTTGTGGAAAAAGATGGACACACAATTAAGTTTCAACTCTGCTTATCACCCGTAGACTGACGAGAAAGCAAAGGTGGTAAACAGGAGCTTGGGAAACCTAATACGAAGTTTGATCGGAGAAAATTCATAGATGTGGGATCATGTACTTGCCTAGGCAGAGTTCGCTTACAACGACTCACCAAATCACATCACAGGATACAGTCCTTTTCAAATCTTATATGGCATGAATCCTCGCAGAGTGCATGAGTTACGACATCTAGGACAATAGGAAAGACGGAGTGTTGATGGAGAAGAATTCACCAAAGCAATGAATGACCTACACGAGCAGGTAAAGATGAAGTTGTAGGAAAATAGTCAAAAGTATAAGTAGCGGGTAGATCTGAAACAGTGAGAGGTACAGTTTAATGTAGGGGATGAATTCCTCACACATTTGCACAAAGAACGTTTTCCTAGAGTGAATACAACAAACTGAAATATAAGAAGATTGGCCCTTGTAAAATTCTGCGTAAATTTGCAGCAAATGCTTATGAATTAAAACTACCTCCACGGATAGGCATATCGCCCATCTTCAACGTGGAAGACTTGTTTCCATATACTGCCAGTCCTGAAGACGACAGTACAACACGGCCTACACAAGACACACAAGAAGGGAGCAAGACTTGGATGAGACAAATGCCTTCAGCTCAGCCACTTGAGATCAAGAGGATCCTAGACACTCAGGTGGCCAGGCGAACTTGGTGGAAGGAATACCTACAGTATCAGGTCAAGTGGAAGAATCGTCCCATAGAAGTCAGTTCATGGCTTGACGCCTGGCAAATACAATAGGTAGGCTATTCAGTCGAGAAGCTCATGGACCGGAGTCATGAATTTTTCTTACCCCAGGAGCCTGATGCAGGAGCATCTAGCTGAGGGTACCATGATCAGGTGTTTGGTCTCAGTCAAGGAGAACAGGTTCATTATCATTTGGTTCCATTTACTGATCAACATAGTATTTAGGAACTTGTTTTTTTTTATTAGTTATTAGTTAAGTTGTAATTAGGAACAACACAGCTAGATGAAGGTGGTTACAACCACACTGCTTGTTTTATTTTATTTATTTTATAGTTGTCTTTTCATCTAGAAAAAAAAACGAAAAGAAGATAATATATATTCCATAGAGCAAGAAAAACCGAAATAGTTATCAACCATGTAACTATAGATGTAACTGCGAGTAGTTGGGAGAACTGTCTCGAAAACAATACAAAAGTGAATGTAACACATTTTGAAAGGGTTCAATGCACGAAAACAAGAATACAAAAAAGAAGAAAATAATTTTCAAACACTTGAGTATCTGAATCCATCTGCAAATAATCTTTCTATTACATTTATTTCTTTTCCCCTCTAATTACTATATGTGTCAATTAAACAACATTGTGTGTTTCTATAGATCCTTGCTAACAAATAGAGATACAGTTCTTGAGTTCAAACAATTAAGCAATAACAGAAGATTCCCAACATGGAGTTTCGGCAACAACATAATTTCCATACACACGAGAGCAAGCAACATCTACGAAATAGTTCTCAACAAACCCGTAGATACAACTACTATAGAATGCAATTATAATAGAGGTAACTCATTTACACGAAATTTTCTTGTTTCTTCCTTCCTTATAAACATAATGCTGGAATACATAAGAACAGTGTAAAGTGCTAGAGAATAACAAAGCAAGGCAAGACGACCCTCGTCTGCGGAAGAAAATCAAACCCCGAAGCTAGGGTTGAAGCCTAGTTGGTTACAAGAATGTAAGCAGAATAAATTACATATAATCAGAGCCCGAAAAGTAGACTGAGTTACATATAATCAGAGCCAAAGGTCACTCGATCACAGAAGACAAATAAACAAAGGAGCACTGGGACTTTCCCAATGTCACAATAGAGAAAAGAAGGCTACAAACTAAGTAACAGTAGCAGAGAATGACCCTACCATAATCATCGTGTTGCAACTATTTCAGTGACCGAGATTGGAGCAAACCCCAACCTACCACAGAAAACCAATGGGACCGTATCAGTCATTTGCATGTCAAGAAAACCGAATGTGAAAATTGATGAGCAACGAAGGAAAAGCCAGTTTACCTTAGGAGTCACAGCGCGGGTGGAATGAAACCCCAACTGAGTCACAGTAACAAGTGAAAACCCTACACACAAAGGAGTGATTACCTTAGTGTCAAAGAAAAGCATAGAAGACCAACTATAGCATGGAAATGTAAGCTTACCTTGCCAGGACCAAGCGAAGCCAAGAAATTCCATTGTGACTGAGACATATCAAGATAGCAAAACATCCATAAATCAACCAAAGAACCAATAACCAGAAGCTTAACTAGAGAACTGAAATGGAGCGAGATAAGAGAATGGTGGAAAGAGAAGTAACCATGAAGAAGGTTAAAGAGCCAACAAAAGAACAAAAACCCTCACCGCGACAAAGAGAAGCCAAAATGCCTAAGTGAAGTGCAAACGAGGGTTATAGCATAACCAAAGAGCAGGAAGGAGAAAATCGAGGCGAGTACAGATGTCAGTGTGCTAGCAATAACTACACAATCAATGCCAACAAACAAATATCTACATTAATCAAAGGATTAGGGCTAATTATGTGTGTTTGACCCGAACCTTGAATTAATCATTGGTTAAACTAGGTTAATCTGAAAGTTAAAGGGTTGGTCCCATCATATTGTGGTATCAGAGCAGGATTTGGAGTTTTCTTGAGAAATGGAAGTTGAAAGACTAGGTCGTGGAAGAGGTGCTCAGAGAGCAGCAGAGTAAGGATTGTGGGAGGGAATTAGGATCCTTACTGCCTGTTTGGAGGTAGTTGAAGCAGGAAGGAGAAGGGATCCGGAGGTAGGAGATGATAGCGAAGAAGAAGCTATAGTCATGACAGATGGATCAAATGAGGAAGGACCAGAAATTAGATTGTTGAGGTGGGTCCTATTGGCTAGTAGCAAACCTAAGCCAAAAATTCCAAATTACGATGGCAGCTTGTCCATAGAAGTTCTATTGGACTGGACTAATGAGTTGGATAAATATTTTAAATGTGAAGAGTTCAACAAAGATTGGAGAGTTAAGTTCGCTGCAACCAATTTGAAAGGACACGTGGCCTTGTGGTGGGACAGTGTCCAAGTGGAAAGAAGAAGGATGAATAAGTTGCCAAAAAAGAAATGGCCAAGAATGCTGGCCAAGATTAAAGGCATATTTTTGCCCAAAGATTACCAGATTGCTCTGCATCGACAAGCGCAAAATTTGAAGCAAAAAGGAATGACAATGAGAGAATATACTGAAGAATTCTACCAAGTAAATTTAGGAGATGGCTACACGAAGGATACCCCAGAAAAAACAACAAGGTATGTAAATGGTCTAAGATTGGAAATATTGGATGAGATAAGCATTCTTTCCCCAAAAAATATAGAGGAAGCCTACCAGAGTGCCATGAAGGCAGAGGAGAAGATCACTAGAAAGAAGAATGCTAGGAGAGGATGGAGAACTAGCAGAGGAAGAGGACAATCCTATGGCAGAGGATGAGCTGCCAACAATATTGAAGAGGGCAGTAGTTCCAAGACTTCAGGGACAGCAGAAAAAGGAGACAACACTAGAGGAGGAAGTCCATATCAGAGAGGTAGGGGAAATGGCCGAGGCAGGGGGCTGCCTATCGATGCTACAGGTGCCACAAGTGAGGGCACAGTTCTTTTGAGTGTCCTGAAGCGGAACAAGCTGGTCAAAGAGGGGCGTATGTTGCATAGCTAGAGGAAGCAGAGGCACCACCCCAAGAAGCATAAAATGTGTCGGAAATAGGGGAAGCCTTAGTTCTGAATAAAGTACTGCTAAAACCAACAAAGGAGATAGCTAAACAACCTCAAAGGAAGGCATTATTCTGGAAAGTTTGCAAGTCACACAGAAAGTACTGCAAGTTGATTATCGACTGTGGGAGTATGGATAATCTTGTTGCCATAGAGATGGTAGAGAAGTTGGGTTTGAAGCGGCTGAAGCATCCCACTCCCTACAAGGTATTGTGGTTGTAGAAAGGCCATCAGCTGTTGGTTGATGAACAATGTGAAGTTGAGTTCCATATTGGCAGGTATAAAGACAAGGTTATTTGTGATATTATGCCAATGGACGTATCTCATATACTGCTAGGAAGGCCATGGCAGTATGACCAGAAGATAGTGCCTGATGGGAAGACAAACTATTACAAGTTTGTCAAGGATGGGATTAAGCACACACTTGTGTCCATCAAGGAGGAGGAAGCAACATAAACAAGCATAACAAAAGTGTTATTAATGGGTGGAAAACAATTTTTGAAGCAGATTGAATATAGTGAAGTGAACTATGTTGTTGTGAGAAGGCCAAAAACAGTGTTGTTGCACACAAAAATGTCTGATTTACCTGCAAAAATTCAAAAAATGTTGCAGGAATACAACGACATTGTAGTGGATGATTTACCAGATAAATTGCCTCCTAAGAGAAGTATCATTCATCACATTAACTTTATACCTGGAGCTAGTTTGTCGAATAAGGCAGTGTACCGAATGAGTCCTAAAGACAACGAAGAAATTAGAAAACAGGTATAGGAATTGTTGGATAAGGGGTTGATAAGGGAAAGTCTAAGTCCCTGTGCAGTTCCAACAGTTTTAGCTCCCAAGAAAGGAAGAGAATGGCGAAGGTGCACAGATTCAAGATCCATCAACAAGATCACCATCAGGTACAGGTTTCCATTACCACAGATGAACGATATGATGGACTGTTTGATCTAAAGAGTGGTTATCACTAGATTCAAATCAGGGAAGGGGATGAATGGAAGACAACCTTCAAGACCAACGAAGGACTGTATGAGTGGCTGGTAATGCCATTTGGGTTGAGTAATGCTCCTAGTAATTTTATGCACTTAATGAATTAGATGTTAAAAGAATTCATTGGAAAGTTTGTGATTGTATATCTTGATGATATACTTATTTTTAGTAAAACTAGAGAAGAAGATTTTCGCCACGTTCGAAGTGTACAAGAGAATTTATAGCAAAATAAGTTGTTGATAAATCTGAAAAAATGTTCTTTTCTTCAAAGAGAATTGTTTTATTTGGGTTTTGTGATTGCAAAGAATGAGATGAAGATGGACTCGGAGAAGATTACAACAATTGATAATTGGGCATCCCCAAAAAGTTTGTTTGAGGTACGTAGTTTTCATGGGTTGGAAAGTTTTTATCGCAAATTTATAAGGAATTTCAGTGAGATCTGCGCATCTATGTTGGATACTATAAAAAAGGCAAGTCAGCCTTTCTGTTGGACTGAGGCAGTAGAGAAAAGTTTCCAGCTACTGAAGAAGAAGATTACAGAAAGACCAATCCTGAGGTTTCCAGATTTTGACAAACTTTTTCAAGTTCGTTGTGATGCCAACGGTACATCCATTGGGGTTGTCCTTAGCCAGGAAACCAAACTTGTTTCTTATTTCAATGAAAAACTAAACGAAAGCAGGCAGAATTACTCATCTTATGACAAGGAATTCTATGTTGTCATCCAAGAATTGAAGCATTGGAGACACTATTTGCTGGGGAATGAATCTGTTTTGTTTTTTGATAATTCTGCAGTACAGTACGTGATGCAGCAACATAAGCTGAACCATAAATAGGCAAAGTGGGTTGAGTACTTGTAGAGCTTCACATTTGTCTTGAAGCACATTAGTGGATAGGCCAACAAGGTAGCAGATGCATTGAGCAGAAAAGCTTTGCTCTTACAGGAAAGTACGGTACAAGTGTTGGGATTCGAACATTGGATAGACTTGTATCAAATAGATGCGGATTTCAAGGAGGCTTATGAAGCCTGTCAAAATCCTTTGATGAGGAACAATAGTCTGTGGCTAGACTATAATTTATAGGAGAAGACATTGTTTAAAGGGGGACAACTATGCATTCTCGATTGTTCGATGAGGGAGAACATCATTAAGGAGAAGCACAATGGAGGTCTAGCCAGATGTTCCAGCATTGATAAGACCTTAGATCAGCTCAACCATTTTTATTATTGGCCAAGAATGTGAAGGGATGTGTAGAGATTTGTAACTAGATGTAAAGTGTGTCAGTTGGCGAAAGGACACAATCAGAATATGGGACTCTACACACCATTGCCTATTCCGAGTAGACCGTGGGACTTAGTCAGTTTGGACTTTGTCTTGGGTCTACCAAGGATGTAGTGGCGTTATGATTCTATGATGGTAATAATAGATTGGTTCTCAAAAATGGCACATTTCATCCCTAGTAAAAAAACTAGCGATGCCACTTATTTTTCACAGAGATCGTCAGGCTACATGGCTTGCCTAAGTCCATTATTTCCGATAGGGACATGAAATTTACAGGGCATTTTTGGCACACCTTGTGGAAAAAGATGGACACACAATTAAGTTTCAGCTCTGCTTATCACCCATAGAACGACGGCCAAACAGAGGTGGTAAACAGGAGCTTGGGAAACCTGCTATGAAGTTTGATTAGAGAAAATTCATAGATGTGGGATCGTGTACTTGCCCAGCCAGAGTTCACTTATAACAACTCACCAAATCACAGCACAGGATACAATCCTTTTCAGATCTTATATGGCATGCATCCTCGCGGAGTGCATGAGTTACGAGATCTAGGACAACAGGAAAGACAGAGTGCTGATGGGGAAGAATTCACCAAAGCAATGAATGACCTACATGAGTAGGTAAAGATGAAGTTGCAGGACAACAATCAAAAGTATAAGCAGTGGACAAATCTGAAACGACGAGAGGTACATTTTAATGTAGGGGATGAAGTCCTCACACATTTGCGCAAAGAACATTTTCCTAGTGGTGAATACAACAAATTGAAATATAAGAAGATTGGCCCTTGTAAAATTATGCGTAAATTTTTAGCAAATGATTATGAATTAAAACTACCTCCAAGGATAGGCATATCACCCATCTTCAACGTGGAAGAATTGTTTCCATATACTGCCAATCCTGAAGACGACAGTACAACACAGCCTACACAGGACACACAGGAAGAGAGCGAGACTTGGATGAGACAAATTCCTTCAGCTCAGCCCCTTGAGATTGAGAGGATCCTCGACACTCAAGTGGCCAAGAAACCTCGATGGAAGGAATACCTACAGTATCTGGTCAAGTGAAAGAATCATCCCATAGAAGACAGCTCATGGCTTGACGCTTGGCAAATACAGTAGGCAGGCTATTCAGTCAAGAAGCTCATGGACCAGAGTCATGAATTTTTCTTACCCCAGGAGCCTGTTGTAGGAGCATCTAGCTGAGGGTACCATGATCAGGTGTTTGGTCTCAGTCAAGGAGAACAAGTTCATTATCATTTGGTTCCATTTACAGATCAACACAGTATTAGGAACTTGTTTTTTTATTAGTTATTAGTTAAGTTGTAATTAGGAACAACACAGTTAGATGAAGGTGTTTACAACCACACTACTTGTTTTCTTTTATTTATTTTACATTTTTATTTTAATTTAGAAAAAAAAATGAAAAGAAGATAATATATATTCCACAGAGCAAGAAAAACCGAAATAGTTATCAACCATGTAACTGTAGATGTAACTGCGAGCAGTTGGGAGAACTGTCTCGAAAACAATACAAAAGTGAATGTAACACATTTTGAAAGGCTTCAATGCACGAAAATAGGAATACAAAAAAGAAGAAAATAATTTTCAAACACCTGAGTATCTGAATCCATCTACAAACAAGCTTTCTATTACATTTATTTCTTTTCCCCTCTAATTACTATCTGTGTCAATTAAACAACACTATGTGTTTCTATAGATCCTTCCTAAGAAACAGAGATACAGTTCTTGAGTTCGAACAATGAAGCAATAACAGAAGATTCCCAACAGGGAGTTTCAGCAACGACATAATTTCCAGACACATGAGAGCAAGCAAAAACTACGAAATAGTTCTCAACAAACCCGCAGATACAACTACTGTAGAATGCAATTATAATAGAGGTAACCCATTTACATGAAATTTTCTTGTTTCTTCCTTCCTTATAAACATAATGCTGGCATAGATAAGAACAGTGTAAAGTGCTAGACAATAACAGAGCAAGGTAAGATGACCCTCATCTACGGAAGAAAATCAAACCCCGAAGCTAGGGTTGAAGCCTAGTCGGTTACAAGTGTGTAAGCAGAATAAATTACATATAATCAGAGCTCGAAAAGCATACTGAGTTACATACAATTAGAGCCAAAGGTCACTCAATAGTAGAGGACAAATAAACAGAGGAGCATTGGGACTTTCCCAATGTCACAACAGAGAAAATAAGGCTACAAACTAAGTAACAGTAGTAGAGAACGACCCTGCGGGAATCATCGGGTTGCAACCATTTCAGTGACTGAGTCTGGAGAAAACCCCAGCCTACCACATAAAACCAATAGGAACCTATCATTCATTTGCATGCCAAGAAAACCAAATGTGAAAATTGACGAGCAGTGAAGGAAAAGCCAGTTTACCTTAGGAGTCATAACGCTGGTGGAATGAAACCCCAACTAAGTCATAGTCACAAGTGAAAACCCTGCACACAAAGGAGTGATTACCTTAGTGTCGAAGAAAAGCAGAGAAGACCAACTATAGCATGGAAAAGTAAGCTTACCTTGCCAGGACCAAGCAAATCTGAGGAAGTCCACTGTGATTGAAACCTGTCAGGATAGAAAAACATCCATAAATCAACCAGAGAACCAATAACCGGAAGCTTAACTAGAGAACTGAAACGAAGCGAGATAAGGGAATGGTGGAAAGAGAAGTAACCACGAAGAAGGTTAAAGAGACAACAATAGAACACAAACCCTCACCATGACAAAGAGAGACCAAAATGCCCAAGTGAAGTGCAAACAAGGGTTATAGCATAACCAAAGATCAAGAAGGAGAAAATTGAGGTGAGTACAGATGTCAGTGTGCCAGCAATAACTACACAATCAATGCCAACAAACAAATATATACATTAATCAAAGGCTTAGGGATAATTATGTCTGTTTGACCCGAACCTTGAATTAATCATTGGTTAAACTAGGTTAATCCCCAAGTTAAAGGGTTGGTCCCATCATATTGTGGTATCAGAGCAGGATTTGGAGTTTTATTGAGAAATGGAAGTTGGAAGACGAGGTCGTGTGATCTGAATCAGATCCATCAAAGACTGTCAAAGAACCACGACTGTATCAGGACGGGACGAATCTCTAAAAATTCAAAAAACAGCGATAAAAAACACCTTGAACCAGTGGCAATGGCAGTCGGCGTGGTACAACAAGGACCTTGGTCAAAGTGCGCTGATTGAGGCCCATGGAGACTGCGTAGGAGGTCAAAGTAGCCTCTGGGAGCCCCGGATCAAGAAAAGGAGGTGATTTTTGTTGCACTATTCGTGAAACGTTGGGCAAACATGGCTGAAGTGGGGGAAGCCTGAGCACTTGGAAGCATGGCGATCCGAAGAACAGCAGGTGGGAAAGGCAAAAAGCGCTAATCGTACAAGGCAGGACCTGCGCTCTGGAAACCGATGGTATTGATCAGGGTGCCCTGAAACGGTAAACAGTTTTGGAGAATGTGGAGCGATCCCACTCAATGATTGACACGTGGCGGCGGAGGTGAGAGAAAACCGCCATTGATCGCGCGTTATCAGTTGGGCAGGTCAACTGCACGGGACGTGTGTACAACGTTGGATCTAGGGGACCCAAATCAGACGACTGAAGTTGCACCCTATGGAGGAAGCGGAATCGACAAAGGATTAAGCCACATTTATAAAGATTTGAGGTCTGTTTGACTGCCACGGTGGAGGAAGAACGCATCCACGACGTAACTGAAGAAATGAACCGACGAGTAGGCTGGCGCTATTTAGAGGAGGAGACGTGGCCACTTCCCAAGCATTCATGCTAATGTCAAACAGGGAACTCCAAGCGTAGCTGCAAAAGGTGAATCGACAAAGGCAGGAGAGGAACCAAATGGGCATGAGTTCGAATAGCTAAAAGCCATGAACAACGAAACATAATACACAGTTGAACACTGAGAGACAAAAACCAGAGAAGAGGCAATTAAGCAAAAGTAGAGATAGGCAGAGGGCCGAGTTGACTAGCGGCAACATCAAGCACCAGAGAGCTTGAGAGATTCAAGCCATCCCATAAAGGAATCTGTCCAGGATCAAGCATCACTTTTGGCTCCTTCCACTGTAGACTAGAAGATCACAGAGCTGGTAGGAAGAAGAAGAGTCTGTGTACTCCAGTGGCTTGGGGAATCTTGCAAGAAAACATGCTTCAGGAGAACTCACATTGAGTCCCTGTATTGTAATTCTCTGGTCAAAGACCCAATAAAACAAGGCCACCACTGAATGCTAGACTGGAGACGTAGCCCTGGAGAATAGGGCGAACTCCTTCTTAAAATTGCTTGTGTCTTTGTGGTTGCTTACTTTGTTTCTCTATTGTCTTTCCATTTAAATGTCTATGTATTGGCAATCTGATCGATCCATTGCTTAAATAACACAGAACACTCACCGAAATATGAGTCTGTAATACCTTTTGTTTAATAAACTTTAAATTGGTGTCACTCATAAGGTGATTATCAGATCAAGTGGTATCAGAGCTATAGGTTGTAAGGTTAGATAAGCTTGTGTTGGTTTAGCTGTGAATGCTCACTAGATCAAAGATCAAATTAGGAGAAGGAGAGTTGGTGGAAACTAACCCTGAAATTGGGAGAGTCTATCCTCAAAAGATAATGTCGGAGGAAGGTTCTATGGGGCCAGACTTTCAATTCATAGAAAGTTTCCTAGCTATAAAGTCTATGGTAGAAGAAATGTATAGGGACTTTAGGAAGCATAAGGATGAAGATTCATCAAGTTCTAAACAAAATAAAGAAAAAGATGAGTCTCATTCCCATGACCACTCAAAAGGAAAGGGGAAAGAGGAAAACTTTCTCACACCTCCTAATAGGCCTGTGCATAATAAGAAAGCATCTTTGATTAAGTTAGATGTTAAATTTGATTTGCCTATATATGATGGAGAGCTAAATGTCGAAAAGTTGGACAATTGGATTAGACAAATTGATGTATATTGCAGGGTACAAAACATAGACTCGGACAAGAGTAAGATTCAGCTGGAAAGCCTACGCCTAGGAGGCACTACCTTGGTTTGGTGGGAAGGCAGAACCAAAGCTGATATGAAGAAGCATGGTAAGACCATCTCTGTCTGGAGTGAAATTGTTGTTGCAATCAAAAATCAGTTCTATCCATTGGCCTACATGCAACAAGCCATGATGAGTTGGCAAACTCTTCGGTAGTTGAAAGGGAGAAGTGTACAAGGGTATACTCAAGAGTTCAGAAAGAGAGCATTGATGTTGAGTATCTCATTAGACTCACCAAAAACTCTTTTGAAGCATATTGGTGGTCTACACATCTACATGAGGCATACCATCCTCATGTTTAATCTCACTAGTATAGATGAGGTATCTGTACAAGCTACGCATCTAGAAGCTAAAGGAAAGAATGGAAATCCAGAAGTTGGGGGATCATCCCAACCCACTGTAAGCAAGAGCAAGGAGAAAAGAATGTAGAAGTGGAAAGCAAGGAAGGCTAACACTGCACAAAAAATCAAAGCTTCATGCACTCACTGTAAAAAGGATGGGCATGATGATGAGCGCTGTCGGATTCTGCATCTAGAGCTGAGACCTAAGAAGTCCGAGGGCAAGAAGAAGAGGATTGCTGCAGCTATTTAGAAAGATTTGGGGTCAGAATCGAGAGATGAAACAATCGTTGTAGCCACAAGTATAAAAGGTAAGAATTCTGAAGCATCTACTAGTAATTCTACTCAATCTGTTATTGATGAAGAACATGA
>APFE031753008.1:0-122958 GCA_000404065.3 Pinus taeda
TAATACTAATATTATTAAATTAATAAATAAAATTTGACCTAGGTCCTATAGTCAAAATTAGTCGTTATTCAATATAGCCGTTGGAGACTCTGCTCAGACTATTAACTTGCTAAGCTAGATCTGTTTCTTCAACTTGTCCTGATGATGAACCACACTAGTTGGTTCGAAACGCATCGACAAATGGTTTCTCATGTGATTTTTGTCGAAAAATCTCTCTTAAACCTGATATGGATCACAGAAGCCTCAACTCTACTATTAATTAGCTCTTTAATTTCACGCTCTCTCTTCTCAAAATACAAATCTCATTGCCCTGATGATGGACTCACTAAGCTAGTTTGAAACGTTGGTTTCAAAACTGTTCACAGGTTTTTCTAGAAAAATAAAAATTCAAGGTCATGTTGAATGAATTTTCCTATATCAATTTTTATGATTTGATGAGTAATCTACCTCCTACTAGAAGCATTAGTCATCACATAGACTTAATCCCATGATTAAGTCTTCCAAATAAATAACATACATAATGAATCCAAAAGAGAACAAAGAAGTGAAGAGACAAGTGCGAGAGTTGTTGGATGAGGGTCTCATCACGAATATTTTGAGTCCATGTGTTATTCCTACAATACTCGACTAAAAGAAGGATGGAGGATGGAGAATGTATATTGATTCTAGAGCCATTGATAAAATTACAATCAACTACAGATTTCTACTACCATGAATTGATGATTTAATAGAGTGTTTGAGTGGTGCCAAATATTTTTCCAAGATTTATCTCAAGAGTGGATACCATCAGATTAAGATTAGAGAAGGAGATGGATGGAAGAAAACATTCAAAAAAAACCTTGGACTTTATGAATGGTTAGTGATTCCTTTTGGTCTCATTAATGCCCCTAATATTTTCATGAGAATTGTAACACATCCCTATATACACCCAATTCTTTTTTTCATTTATAAATAGAACATGTACAATTATTTCCTCTTGTATTCTTTGATTTTATTTTAGCAAATTATGACTAATTGTTACTTCATAATAATTCTATAGAGATCTTTTTGCAAATAACTATGTCTTGATTCTTGATATTTGAGTACAAGGTCTTTCTTTTAGTTTCACTCCTTGTTGCACGACTTGATCTAGACTTCCTAGTTATATTTATAAATCATAGACTTACTAATGTATTTACATTTTACATGATTGATCATAATTCTAAGGTATTCCTCTAACTCTCTCACCTATATGTGTGAATCAGTTTATCCTCAATTTTTGACACTTCGGCACACCATATACACTTGTTTCCCCCTCATTGATATCTTTGATATTATATCAAGTCCTTTTCAATTGATCATAATCCTTATGTTCCATGTCGTGGAGAAAAAAGGATTTGGCACTCAAATTTGTTATATGCTTTATGGATCATGTATTAGGTTTTGAACCTATATTGCAATCTTTTATGTCCTCACCATATTGATTGGCCTTGACTTATTACTCATTTTAGAATTGTGTGTGTGTAACAACTATTGTGTAGTGTGTTTTGCTTACCTACGGTGTATTTAACTGATGGTTCAATTTCGTTTTGTTTGCCATGATTTATAGTTTATAAACCTATTGTTCACTACCAAAGACATTATTTTAGTAACGGTTGTTTTACCGATTCATGATATATATTGTAAAACTTTTACACTTGACTTTCATGTGGTATATTATAATGCAGAGGTTTTCTAGATTGTTCTAAGGATGAGATTCATACTGACGAACATATGTGTCCCTTCGTGGTGTTAACATGATGGTTCATACTAACCTAACCTTTTAACGATTGAGATGAAACTTCTTTAGATCAACATTTTTTATTGAATTAGGGTTTTACTCTATGTTCATGACTATCTCGACCATTGTTTGTATGTTCATTCATTCAACGGTTTTCTAGCAATACTCTCACGCTTCGTGACTAAACTGCTTTGACTCTTTATAGCTATGTACCTGTAACTAAAAAGTGAGAAACCTAACTTTGCAAGCCTTCTTTCATCAAACTTTCATGGAAAAATTGTGAACCCTTGTATCTTATGGAGTTTTTTCGTCGAAGGTGACCTATCAAGCTTCTTGTCCCTAAATATGGGTGAAGCATTCACCTAAAACATCAAGCACATCAACGAATAGAATACACAATTTTCCAGAAGTTATCAACATCATGATCTCATTTCCAACAATTAGATTAGTATTTTCATTTACATATTTTACCATGGATTTGCTTCCAAATACACCCATTCTTTTTTTCCTTGGTTTTGCAGGTACATTCGAGGGTTTTTTATCTCTATAGGTTCCATTATCTAACCTAGGTCGTCGACCATGGGATAAATTACAGAGTTTCACTCTTGCTTTGAGAATTTATGTCATGGATGAAATGACAGTGTTCCTACCATTTATTCTCTTTAATGGTGATTCTTGTGATGATATTTCGTCAATTTTTCTATTATTGATATTTTTACCAGGTTAAAATAATCGGGTTTTTAACTCCAAGGTTTCTTTGTAGGTGTCTTCAGGATTATTTGGCTATCATCCTTTTCGGCTCAACCTTTTAATCTCTAGGAGATTGTGTTCTCGGTTCTTTTCAAAATGGCTCAATTGTTTAGGTATAATTAGAATAAAGCAAGTATTTTTCTTCCATTTTTTTCATAATAATTTTTTCTCCGTGACTAGGGTATTTGTTGTAACCATGGACTTTCCTTGTTTTATCTTTACTAAAATTTAGGGTTTTCCCATTATAAACCCTAACTCTTAGGGTATGTCTTGACATTCTTTATCTTTTGACTGATTCAAACCTAAACATAGGTCTCAACCACTCATACAAGCATATAGCCATGGAATTTATCTATGTTTTTCCTTTGTTTACATAAGTTTGTTAATTTTCCAACTAGAGTTTTAAGCGTACAAAAGATTGTATACATAAATCTTTATGTATTGTTGTATTCATTCTTTTCTCAGTCATAAGATAGGATTTTTCCATAGAATTTTCATTTCCATCCGATGTTTTGTTTTCATTATGCACAGATTTTGTTTTTATTATATCAAAGTTATAGATTTCTTTCTATTTAACCCTACTCATTTAGTTATATTATAATGCAGGATGGTTGAGCATCATGTATCTTGGATTCTTATTCAAGTATAAATCCTTTAAAATATTTCTGCAATTTGTATAGTTTTCCTGTAACTATTTTAACACACACACACACATATATATATATTATTGGTATTTGCTCTCAGGTATTTACATCTCTTGAACAATTTTGGAAGCTTTTCCTTTACTGGGGAAATTTAAAGTCTTCTCCTCGCTTGTGGAAATTTCAACTACCATTTACTTGGTCGGATTATCCAAAACCTTGGATTCCTCTTCTACTTGAGCATGATTGTTGTGTTCGGGTGCAAGAAACCAAGGTTCTTCAGTCATAGATATATATTAGTTAAAATTGTTTTTTTCCAATATTACTTTCTGTCAGGAAGTTTGTTATTTAAAGCATGTAAGCCTGTGATGTACTAGGATTATGGGAAAACTATATCCCATATTTTGGAAATATTTATAGTGTTTGTTGATTGCTTTTATGGTCATCTATGACCACTACTGTATTCCCTTAACAATGACTTCCAAGTTATTTAACTTTGATATGTTACCGAGTTATGTATATGGATTTCTTTTTAGAAATTGTTGTCTCTTTTATATTATAAATATACCTTTTAAATAAATTTTTGTTCACGCTTAAATACTTGTGTTTAATGTATTGTTTTGTCATGCTTACTATAGACAATTTTTATTGTAATATTCTAAGATTATTTTCTAAGAAATTTACATATCTATGTCTCTTTTCTAATACAAGTCTTTATATATATAAATAATATATATATATAATGTGTGTGTGTGTGTGTGTGTGTGTGTGTGTGTGTGGTGTGTGTATATATGTATATGTATATCTATATATATATATATATATATATATATATATAGAGAGAGAGAGAGAGAGAGAGAGAGAAAGAGAGAGAGAGAGAGAGAGGTATGCTCTTGTTCTCTTTCTTAGAACAATTAACTTTTGTATTTAAATACTATTGTATTTACATTATCATTTATTCTTACACTATCATAGTAAGTATTATTTGTCCTTAGAATTTACTTTGTATAGATAACTAAACCAACACAATTTCACATATCGATATTTGCAAATACAAATACAATTTAAATATTAACCTGAGCCAATTCTATTCAATCACATGTATGTTCTTTCTCTGCACGCAAATATTTTTTTTTTCTCGGTAAAAGACTATCTAGACTATTGTATTATATGTACATGGAAACTTTTACAATCAATGAAACATGCCGTCCAGGGCCAACAGTTGCACCCTGGATTTTTGAGCATGAAAAGCTCCCACGCGGGGCTGTGTCTACAAAATTCCCAGCATTCAAAGGCTCCCTCGCAGGGGCAGCATCAGCTAATTTCCCATAACCCTTTTCAAAATTAACATCGTCTCTCCAGAGAGGCCCAACAGACCAAAAAACTAAAGCGCTAAGGTGCAACATTACACAGAATAGACACATTACTGCCCACATAGGGGCGCCTTACTAAAATTGACTGAAGATAATGGCTATCAGACAGCCAAATCTGATCCAACATGAACTCAACCGAGTTGAGAATTGACCAAAGACCATTCGGATATGAACAAGACAGAGGCAGAGATGTTTGCTACCAGACAACATAACCATAATGCAAAATTAAATTACCCGGTATTGCTTCAGTCCTGGGAACGGGCGGAGGGTGGACGGTGGGCTGCAAGATGTGCCTCAGCCTCCTCACATAGGCTTTTGTCCTCCACGACGTGTGCCCAGCCATGGCCTTCTTCGACGCCTTCCCACATCGCCCTCCACTTCTCCTCGGTGAAGCCCGGAGGAGCTGGCCCCAATGATGGCGAGGGAGCTTGCATGGGTTCCTTCCCCTTGCCGTCAGCTTCCAACAGTGGTTGTGCAGCTGTTGCATCCACTTCCTCTCCGCCTGGTGGCATTGGTGGTGGCGCAACCGAGTCTTCCTCTTCTGCAGGCGATTTGGTGAACAAGATTGAGATGTGGGCATTGATGCCTGCGTTCTCCGACGTGCTGCCCAAGGAGAAAATGACAGAGCCAAAGGCCGGAAGCCCCGTCTCTCCCGCACTCGCACTACCAACCTCCAAGAACTGTCTAACCTGCAATGGTGTTGCTTTCGCCCTCCGATGGCAGTAGCAACAGCAACAGTGATGATGCTCCTCTTCTGTTGGGCGCCGAGAGGATGATCCTCTTCCTGGACCTCTCCTGCTTGGCTGTCGCTCTCGAATCCTTGCCATTGAGCTTTCACCACGTTTGCCCTGTTCCAAGACCTCTGCCAACTGAATGATGACCCCTTGGTGCCCTGTGGGAGAATTCGAAGGCTGAATTGCCTCAGAAGCGCAAACACCAGGTGAATTATGCCTTCGTTTCCGCGTGAAGTACCCCCAACTGCTGAAGTTGCAGTCGTCCTCCCCTGACCAGGCTTTGCATGAGCGCCGAATGTCCCCCCAATCTAATTTCCCCTGACCCTGCAGAGATCCTTGCTCAGCCTTGTTTTGAAATTGCAATCCGCCATCCTGCGTATGAATAAGCACTTCGAGGCCTCGGTTCGAGCCCGCCTTAATGGCTTTCTGAACTTCCATACTGTCCCTCTGCTCTGCATTGAATGCCTGGAGCTCCGGCCTTCCCACCTTAATTCTTGACGGCGTATGACCATAACCGCTCGTCTTTGGCACGGGGCAGCACATGTTATGCATGTGTCTCGTCCATCTGAGACGTGCCTTCACCCGCATCCGGGACTCTGCACGCAAATATTATTGTACTCACATTCACTAAATATAAATAATAGAAAGTAATTTTCTTTTAAGCTCGCTAACTTAATCTTTCTTTCACTAAGTATCTAAGCCATGCATAAGTGCATGTTTAATTGAATATATCAATAAATACCAAAACATCATACTATTTCACATCATTATGAAAAATAATTAGAATGAATTAGGGAACTAACATTGAAGCTCACCAACTCCACCCAGTCTTTGACACTATTCTCAATGTGTCCCCCCGAGCACTAAGTCTACAAGTTTTCCTTTATGTCTCACTTTTGTCCTTTTCTTGCCTCCCACTAGATTAGCTCTGTGTAACTCTATTTTTCGAGCAAGATGACAAAAAGTGGATTACCCTCTTACCAATTAATTGGTAGTTGGTAACTACCTCCACCTCATCCAATAAGCGATAGGTAGTCACAAGCTCATTTATGAGCTCCACTTCCCTATTCTCAAAGACAATCTCTTGTCTCAAAGACAAACTCTTGTCTTTTAGGGAAGCTAATGAACAATTATTTCCACAATCATTAATAATATAATCATTTATATTAGGTGATTATGACTTAATGAGTGGTAACTAATATCGATAATTAAGTTGTAGCCATTACTTGTTTAGCCAGGTGTAACTTCAACATCAGTTTCCAAATATTTTGGTTTATTAACAACATCATAAATACAAATTTACATTTAACCTTTATCAATTTTATCACACTAATAAAATATTTCCAAATAAACCTTTAAAGTTAAAGCATAATCACACTTAACCATATATACAAATCTACAACATAAACTCCAAGTCAAGGGATGTCACAAGAATGATGAATGGGGATTTAAAGGAATTTACAAGCAATTTCGTGATAGTACGTCTAGATGATATCTTAATATATAGACAAACAAAGGAGTAGCATTTGAGACATCTCGCGTTAGTCCTAAATGCCTTGCAATGAGATTAAATATTGATTAATTCGAAGTTAAAACTATCATTAATTGGCATGTTCCGAAGAATGTCTTTGAGGTGAGAAGTTTTCATGGTCTAGCAAGCTTTTATAGAAAGTTTATTAAGAACTTTAGGAGCATTTGTGCTCCTATTATAGAGATCATTAAATAAAGCTAACAACTATTCAAATGGATTGTAGTAGTTCATTGAAATGTTAGATTGCTGAAACAAAAGATAGCATAACAACTTGTCTTGGCCTTACTAGATTTTTATAATAAAACAATTCAAGTTAAGACATATGCCGGTGGAACTGTTATTGGAGACAAGAGGGAAGACCAGTTACTTATTTCACTAAAAAATCAAATGAAGCAAAACATATATATTCCTCTTATGATAAAGAATTTTATGCCATAGTTCGAACCTTAAAGGAATGGAGGCACTATCTTATGCCCAAGGAGTTTGTTTTGTATATTGATAACCATGCTTTGCAATATATCAATACTCGACCAAAATTGAATCAAAGGCATGTTAAGAGGGTAGAATTTTTGTAAAATTTCAAATTTGTGATTAAGTACACAAGTGGTTCATCAAACAAGGTAGTTGATGCATTGAGTACAATTAGTTTAATCCTACATGAATTTCAAGTTAATGTTTTGGGGTTTAATGACATGAAATAGATAGACAAAGGTGATGCATATTTTAAGGATGCATACATAGCATGTGAAAATATGGTTAGTGAAAACTAACTCAGTGGTTGATTTATATGATTCAATAAGGATTACTCTCCATGGATAACAAACTTTGCATAATAAATGCTCAAAGGGAGACAATTTGATAAGGGAAAAGCATAGTGGGAGATTATCATGATATTTTGGACAGGATAAAACATTTGCTTTGTTGAATGTTTTTTTTTGGCCATGTATGCAAGTTGATGTAAAAAGGTTTGATGAAAGGTGCAAAATATGTCAACATGCTAAAGGAAGGAATTGGAATGCAGGGTTATATCATTCATTTTCGATTCCAAGCAGACCATGGGACCGTGTAAGAATGGATTTTCTTTTGGGGTTACCTCGAACACAAAGGGGTAATGATACTATTTATGTTTGTGTGGACATATTTTAAAAAATGTCACATTTTGTAGCTTGTATGAAGACTAGTGATGCAACCAATGTTGCTAATTTGTTCTTTAGCGAGATTGTAAGGTTGCATGGTTTGCCTAAAAGTATTGTTTCATATACAGATACAAGATTTGTAGGGAATTTTTGGAGAACACTGTAGAAAAAACTAGGCACTAACTTAAAATTCAGTTCAACATACCATCCATAGATTAATGGGAAAACATGAGTGGTAAATAGGAGCTTAGGAAATATCTTGATAAATTTGGTAGGTTAACATCCTAAACTGTGAGACCAAGTACTTGCTTAGACTGAATTTTCATATAATGATTCACCCAATAGAAGCACAGGGACGAGTCCATTTCAGATTTTGTATGGAATGCATCCAAGAGAAGATTATTAATTAAGAAATTTGGGAAAGCATGAATTAAGAGGTGTTGATAGTGAAGAATTTGAAGCAAGCATGCAAGAGTTGAAGGAAAGAGTTATACAACAATTGCAAGAGAACAACAAAAAGTATAAGGAAAGAGTTGATATGAAAATAAGACAACTAAAATTTGAAGTTGGTGACTTAGTGATGGCATAAATAAAAAAGGAAAAGTTTCCTCCAAGGAGACACAATAAAATAAAACTTATGGAAATTGGTCCATGTAAGATTTTAAGAAAAAAATAGTCTAATGCTTGTGAGTTGGAACTCCCAAATGATGTTGGGATTTCTCCAATTTTGAATGTTGCGGATTTGTATCCCTTTAAGGAGACAAAAGTGTTATAGTAGATCAACCTGTAAGTGAGGAAGATCATACCAGTGGATGGAAGAAACAACTAGAAAAATAGTTCAAAAAGAGATTGGAATAGTATTGACTCAAAGGGTAGCTAAGAGAACTAGGGGTGAAGAATATTTTTAATATTTAGTCAAATCAAGAAACCAGTAAATGAAATATTTCAGTTGGATGACAACAAATGATATATCCAAGTATGGCACAAGCATTGAAAAGCTCATGAACAATTATTTGCTAAAGGAAGATGGTTTCCCTAATTTTACTTAAATTCTACTATTTTCCTAGTTAAAAATCTAGAAGGAATCTATATTTTTAGAGAGGATATGATGAGTGTCATTTTGTTGCTATGTAGAGGAACATACTTAGCCAAATTAGAAATTTGTTAAATAACTTATAATAACATATTGAATTTGTTGAATTGGGTGTGAGAGCTCTATGTTAGATAATTTTTTTTATGTAATTGAGAGAGGTTGGAGAGATTAGAGAGAGAGAGGAGAAGTGTGTGTAAGAATCAGAGGGAAGAGGTCAAATCCAACCTGAGGAAAACTTTACTCAAATTATAAATATATAATATTCCCCTTTTCTTTGAATCAATACAATAGTGTGTTTATTCTCGATATGGTTTTACTTTTATATCTTGGTGAGTGTAAATTTATGTTTTTTTTCGTTACTAGTTGTAGGAAGGATCAAAATCATAGGTTAAGTAGTTGGGAAACCAATTATGGTTTAGAGGTTTGGGGTTTGCAGAATACCATCTAGTTATAGTGTAGTTCAAGAGTTTTAGACCATACCAGGCTCAAATTTGTTATATCATAAACTTTTAACAAATTAGGACCTTTTCCTTTTGGTTCATTAGTTTAAGAAAATGTGAAAGTGTATATCACAGGTCACCGTCCATCTGGATTATTTACCCAACAACTAAATTAGGCATCTGACTATCTGGTTTGTAAACAATATTCTAACCACAGGTTAAAGTTGGATCCCAGATAACGATATCAAAGTGTTAGTAGTGTTGGAAGAGATATATGGACTAAAGAGATATCCAGGCTAGAGGAAGTTTCATGATTGAAAAGATATCTAGGTTGGAAGATCATCTGAATATTTGGTCCTATTGCAACTAGAAAGATCTCCAAATCTTTGGATTGCGAACAATAATAAATCCATTCAAATCCTTAATTCTAGATTGCACTAGAATTTCATGTTTACACTATTAAATTTGGGGGTTGATATCTAAAAAAAGTGTAATAAGCGTTAAAATTCGAGTTTGAATTTCATTACCACTGCTTCCACAAAGAGGTATGACTTCAATGTGAGAGATAGAGATCCCTTGGGAGGACTTTGAAGAGCATCAATCCATAACTAAGGGAAAAATTAGTTAAAGGAGATTGAAGGCATTAATGCGACAGGTCTCAGTCAACTCCATATCCTAAGAAGGGATTATGGACCTCTCATATGTGAACAACATTCATGAGGAAGGGGACTATGCCATTGTAGCCATTACAGATAAGAGGAAAGTGTGAAATCAGTTCGAGGTCAATCATTGGGGAGATTGTGAATGACTATGGATGTGAATGAACCCATTGTATGCCACAAAGTGGTAGCAATTTGTGAGACCATCATGAGCAAGCCAGTGATAAGCATGTGATTAAAAGTTGGATTATAAAGGCCGTGCTTGAATTGTGTTAGTTGAGGAAACCAAATAAGAGGCCCTCAAAATGAGTCAGGTAGACTGAGAGAAACTTGATTGTTTAGATTTTGTGTGCATGTGAACCAGTAAAAGAAGGAGAATTGTTGAGGAACCATAGGGTGTAGTGAAGGGATTTCCTTTTGTGTTGTGTAGGTCTTAAGTGGCCATATTTTGTTGTGTGATTATCCCCAACTCAATGCTTGAGAGGTAACATCCTTGTTTCCTACAAGTGAAGGAGAATAACCTTCATACTCTAAATTGACCCTGGGTTGAAATTATTTGAGTGGAGCATCCTTTAGACGTTGGATTTTGCTTAGGGTGCCAAGCAAGAAACTTTGCAGTGTAGCTTTGCTTATGGTTGGGTAGAGAGTGGTTGTCCCTTTTTCAGTTTCAACCAAAATTCAATTGAAATAGATGTAGTCACTTCTTTGTAAATGGAATGTTAGTGCTAATAAATGCTTCTTGGTTTACTAAATATTTATGCAATGGTCATGACAACCCTTTTTTCTACCTCCGTGTAAATGCCACTATGTATATTTGTTCATATGAAATTATGTGAAAATTAAAATATGGCTAAACTGGAGGAGTGGACACGAATTCAAAGACCGAG
This sequence comes from Pinus taeda, assembly GCA_000404065.3. NCBI lineage: Eukaryota > Viridiplantae > Streptophyta > Pinopsida > Pinales > Pinaceae > Pinus > Pinus taeda. The sequence continues at coordinate 11,004 of APFE031753008.1, forward strand.
GAGGAGGAGTTGCTCGTGCTAACTGTAAACCCAGACCACTTCATTTATTCCCCACCTATCTCCTTAACAAATTAAATTTTCTTTTGGTGAAAACATTGAAGTTGTGTATGGGCAATCTACAAAAAAAGGACAAGCCCATGTTGTTCCTATTCTCGTGGGATGTGTTGGGGAAGTAACAAACGAGATAAGAGACATGAAGAAGTGGGAGTAATGAAGTGGTGGAAGGGAGTTTTTGGCATTACAAAAAAATGTCAAAGGATTGACAATATGGGAAGGGGAACGATTGGGCAGGAAAAGTGCCCACGACTACTAGTTTTTCCTAGGATGTGAGTGGAGGGAAGCTCAATCGTCACATTAGAAAGCAGAGTGGTGAAAGGAGAACTTATGCGCAGGAGCGCGAGCACTCAAGAGGAACAACTGCAAAATACTTGGGGTGATGATATTCGAACATCGCTCCATGCATTCTAGTGAGACCTTTTCTGTGCATTGGTGTTAATTTGACTGAGGGCTCAAGGAAATATTGATTCACTTGGTGCTTTCCTTGGGGCTGAGAAAACACCCTTTAGAGTGGGATCAAGTTCCTAGATTGAGATAACCTTCCCTAAATCATGGTTGAGACCTTGTGATTATTTTTAGAGAGATAGAGTGAGTCACTATGGTATTTACTTCCTGGGAGCAGTTAATAAACCACCTGAATAGTAGACTCCTCTTAGCTACCTATTTGGATGATTATCAGTGTGAATACCCTTGAGCACTTAAATACTAATACTTTGAATCTAGCTCGACGGTGGTCAGCTGTAAGAAATATTGCAGTGTAGCTTCCCTATGGTTGGGTGGAAAGTGGAAGTGCCTCCTTCAGTTGCCAATTGAATCAATATATTCAGATAAGTATTCTTGGTTATGCATGTTAAACTACAGGTTATGATCTACCTTACTATTCCTATAGCTAATGATTGATCATTTGTCAGTTATGTATGAAGGATTGATTTGTCATGGTTGACCAACTAGTTTGTATATCCATGGTAATTATGAATATTTTGAGTTGTGTGGTTGCAACATTGTTGGTCATTTATAGGTTGTCTGATATGTCTTTGACTGGTGATTTGAGACTAATCAAGACTAATTGTGGCATCATAACTCTTAGTCATCTTTATATCTTTATAAGTTTTAGAAACCCATCATCGTGACCATGTTTGTGGGTGATCTCATTAGTAGTTTAAATATGTGTTGTGTGTATGGATTGTTCTACCTCATAAAGGTTGTTGACATCTCTGTATAATCATGGTTAGTGCTTTACTCCATATGCCTTCATGGTCATCATAAAGTGATGGATCTATGGGATGTTATTATCCTAATGGTTTTTAGAGTTATATATATTCATGAATAAGCATGGTTGCTTGATATGCTTCAACTAACCTGCTATGGGTGGTGAGTGGATTAGAGGCCTATGTGTTTCCTAATATGTTTATGAAGAGAAGAGTTGTTTTCATGGTCATGAACAACTTATTGAAGCATTTAGCTAGACTGTGGTAATACGTGATTTTTATGGTCTTATGGAGCCTGTTAGAATTAATTGTGTTGTTAAATATGATCTTACTGAAATTGCAACGAAATAATAGTGTGGATGAGATTGTTGCATTGCATGATTGCAACTTGATTGATGAATCCATTTCATGTTCTTAATTGTGCATAATATCTTGAATGATGTGTGTTATACAGAGGATTTATCCCTATGAGGGTCTTGAGGTATTGAACAACGCTTAACTCTAAGAAAGGTTTGGTTAGTTCATCAAACTCCTTGGGACTTCAAGCTTGAGTGTTGTGGAGTAACAAGTGTACAGTCAGGGCCAATAAGCCTCGTTAAATTCGTAAAGGAGTTTGAAAGTTTACAAAGGGAAGAGGGCTTTATTAACCCATGGGAATCACCACTAATTTTTGAGTAATCCACTGCTTAGTGATTTCCCTTAATGCTAATTAGTGCCACATGGACCATGCCAAGTGCTATGTGAGCCCTCTACAAAGATACATGACATTGATGGAAAGCACGAAGGCATAACTTGAAATCCATTGCCTCAGTAAATGGTAATACACATTAGTGGAGGAACTCAAGGACGTATGATTGACAACATGAATCAAATGATGTGGCAAGGTAGCCAATGTGGCGAACTACTAGTGTGACACATGGTAGCTATAATGATAACTTTCAGAGGTTGAATCAACCAAATTTGCCTAACACATGGAGTGGATTAGTGGTGCCACATGGTTTGGTAATTCCACGTGGAGATAACATGGAGTATACGTGGTTAAGGCCACATCACTGCAAAACTCATCTCCCTGACAATGTTTTATAGTGCTTCTTTAAAATGAAGTGTGGATTTGACAAAAGTTGCAACAGATAGAAGCCACAAGGCGGGAAAATTCTTATTGCTTGGCACAAAATTTCTCATCGAATCGTCCAGGAATGATAGCAAAAAGGGGGCAAGAAATTAACATAGGTCGTGTGAAGCAGAGGTAAGTCTATCCCGGGGGATAAAGATAAGTTTGTTCCGGGGGACGGAGAGGTGGAGCGTAGGATAACATGGAAAAACAACAAATAGCAATGGTTATCATATAATGGGAAACATTACTTTACATAAAGGATTGGGACCCATTGGGACCCACGATCTAGCGTGAGGTGGTAGATGCAACAAAGTTTGGGTAAGGATACATGGCTACCATGCATGTTTTCGAGAGGACAATGAATTACAAGTGATGTGGCATTGTCACGTGGACACTCAGGTTACCACGTGGCAATACTTTTTGATGTGGCAAGGGTTAAGGGGCCAAATTTCAAATGGGCATAACTTTCAATCTAAAGGTTGGATTGAGGTAAAAATTATATCATTGGAAAACTCATGACGAGCTGGATGCGTTCCACACACCTTGGGTGGGAAGGAATTTAATAATTCTATTTCCATAATGAGACTATGGAGGTTGGGTTAGTTAAAAGTAACACCTCTCATTTAACCTGGATTATCCCAAGGGGGTGGGAGGGACTATTACAATTAGTATGAGAGCTCTCAAGTTTAACACTCACCCTGAATGGGACTAGGAGGATAAGTTTAGAGTTCTATTACATGGTAATATCGTAATGAAGGTTCTACACTAGACCTTTGAGATGAAAGTTGGCACTCTGCTATAGAGTGCAATATTTATAGGATGATTGTTTGTTATCTGAAAATGTGTGTTGATTGTAGAATTTGACAGGTGATTGTGTGTTGTATGCATGTGTTGATATCAGGATTGTGAAATGAAAGGAATGGCATATTCTGATATGTTAGTTGCTTTCTAACTAGCTTACTAACTGGAGATGTGGTGTTTCAATTAGTTTCACATCAACATCCATATTTTAAACATGTCAAGGTGATGGATAAAAATGTCTATTTGTATTTTGATTTGACTAACAAAGTCTGGTTTAACACTCAAATTGGAGAGGCCTTGAGGGAGAAAGTTAGAATCAGAGCTTAGGTGCAACACTAGCCCTAAAGAAGCTCTCACATAGATGATTAAAAATTATATTATGATAATTTGTTTGCTATGTATGTGTGTGTGCGCACATGCTGGCCTTTAAGCTTGCATATGTCATGGCTACTAATCTTGGTTAAAGGTTGATTTCTACTAGTCTTGGTTAAAGGTTGATTTCAAACTTAGCAACGATATGAATATAAACATGTTGATATGCACTTGTAATTCTTGGAATATGTGGCTAACATGAGTTCCAGATATGTGAACAACAACAAATTAACATGCTTCAAATCAACACGCTTGGTGTTGGCATGGCAAGGCAACAAGTCAATTTGTTTATGCTAATATGACTAAAAGATATGTGTGTGTGACATCACATAAGAAGATTCATTTGCAGCAATAAATAAAAAGATGGACAATAATATGGTAAAACATACCATGGACCAAGTCCATCATGAGCAAGAAAGGGAAAGTTCCCCTGATAGAGAATAAGCCTTCAGAAGCTTAAAAGTTAAGCTAAAGAGATGCAAGGCAAAGAATGAAAGGCTCATTAGAAATAAAAATGAACAGCCAAGGTTGAACACAATGTTGCTACAACAACTGTCATACATGCAAAAATTGTTGCAACATGGATCAACCTTTGAAGATACAGGGGAATGTCATGATGACAAGGCTAGAAAGGAACATCATAGGGCTAGAGAGAAAAGAAAGCCAGTTTCATGTTGGAACTACAGAGAGGAACATTTGAAAAAGGATTGTTCTAATAAACAATGAAAGAAGAAGAAGAATTCATGTGAATTCCATGCACATGAACTAGCAATATCTAATACATAAAGAGATGAGGGAACATCCCCTCAAGCTCTCTGAAATGTTGAAAAGTCCCTACTTGAACTATTTAGGAGGGTGTTGTAATTTTGAGGTTGATATAAACCTTGGAAAGGACTCTGACTAAAATTTTGTGCATATATTGGTGATGGACACACTGAACACTAGAACTCAAGAGATTGAATTTGTTTTGGGCTAATGAATGATGGGAATGTTTACATGTCTTTATTGTTTTTGTTGGCTACAATTTCTCTTCTTGTTTTTGTTTGTTGACTTTGAGCATGGTCGTGTTACTTTACATTTTGCCAAGTGTTTCTATTGTTGTTTTTATATGTTTTCATTCTTTCTTGTTGCCTTTACGGTTTGGTATTGGTGGTTTTTTGGGTGTGGTAAAGGAAAGAAAAGGAGCTCTGGACAAGAGTTGAATAAAACCCAACTGAAAGTGCAAAACCATCATTAAACCTTGTACATCATATGGATGATAACAAAAGGTAGAAGAATATTTCAAAATAGGTAGGTGGCCCTGGCTAGGTCCACATGAATAGAATGGATAGTGGCATGAAAACTATGGAAATAGCATAAGAAGGAAGCTTCCTTAACTGAGATTGTGCATGGATGATATATATGCACGTATTCTATATTCTATGAATATGAGGAAGATGAAAAAGTGAAACAAAGGTATAATGATGCCATTTGGTTCGAAAGGTCATTAGTTGAGAACCACCATGGTAGTAAGATAAGTGATTGATCTTTAAAAAAATGATCACTACATGAATGGTATGAAAATAAAATTGGTACTTACCATGTTTTGGGTAACACAATGAAGCTGGATTCCATGCCATATGGAATATCCATTGGATAAGTGGGCAAGAATGACCTACTCCTGATAATTACCATTAGTGATATGTTATGCTAATGCTCTTGACATTTGTTGTGAGCATGAATGTAAATGATAAAGGGTGGAAATTGACAACATACAAATAGCTTGGATAAGAACATGATGGAGTTGGATACCAGTGAAAATGTCTTTATGAAGTTTTCATTAAAGTCTATAAATAAGTGAGTTGATGAAATTATGAATAACAGTTGATGTTGAGATCATTTAAGGAACTATTGAGTATTTCAACAACATAAATGTTATCAACTAGTTGGACCCATCAAAAGGATTCAACTGAAATTGCTAGTAGTGACAGCCAAGAGAATAAGGCAACAACAAGCCAAGGTAAAAGGGGGTAAACGAAAGGAATTGGGTAAGAATTCCTTTAGGTGGATTTAAGTACCATTGTTTCAAATTAATGCATGCTTTGCATGGATACAAGGAAGTTGTATGGTGAAGGCAAAGAGTCTTTGGTATGAAACCTTGCAATAAATTTTGCAATACATTATGAGTGAAATGAAAAACTAAAATGCAAATGAGTTCAGAGATATGCATTTCTTATTTCTAACTCATTGCTCTACTAAAACAAATTTTATTGCATTATGAAATGCTTGGAATAAATTTGATGCACATGTATAGTGCAATGCCATTATCATTTCAATTTATTTGAAATTAGTCGAAGTGATAGAATTATTATGAGTGTAATAATTTTGAAGTCACATTAGGTTGTTGTCACATTTTGCAATAAATAGATTATTTATATGTTTGTGTGTGTGAACACTGACAAGTGTTGGCTAATTGAAAGATCAGGTTGAAGGAAAAGTGTTGGAATGGTGTGTGATACCAAAGCCACTTTGATAGATCACCAACACTTGCAAAGCAGCACAATGACATGACTATAAATCTCATGCCTATGAGATTAAGCTCCTGGGTGAATCAAAGTTTGGGAAATTAAATTTTTGGTTTGAAATTTTGAATATATCTCATGGGAAAACTAAATGTTGTGAAACAGGTGAAATGATGGAGTTTGCGGCCTAGGAAGAACATGGTCGCGAGGGCATTGCGACCTATGCCACTTTGTTTATCTCATGGGAGTAAGTCATAATCAATACCTTGACTACGAGACTCGAAGACTAGTGTTGTGGAGCATGCCAGATGGGTAGTTGACTATAAGACTCCACACACATGCCATTAGAAAATTCCAAATGGCTATTGGGTGGTAAACTACTTAGACTGGTGGTTGCTTGGGCCTCAATATGTGAGTCGTCGATGGGGGCCCATGCAAGTGTTATACGGTATTTTGTCGCACTCCCAGTCTCATATCTTAAGTGTCACACTTTGTGTCGTCAATGTCACAAGTGTTGCAAAGTGATGAAATCTTTCAAAAACAATGTATTCACCATGAAACATGTTCAGAAGAATCCCTAAAGGAAGAAGACGACTTGCCTTGAAGAAATTCTGAAGAACTTGCCCAAAACCTTATCTTTCAAGTCCAACACTACTTTTAGCAGACAAACATGCCCTAGTAACCTTTTGTCTAACTAGTGACAAGCGTTGGAAGTGCACCTTTTGATAGGAAAATAAGCGATGACCCTCTTCAGGCAGTTTTTCCTAAAATGGAGGAGAAGCTTCTCCTACTAGAAGTCTCGAGAATGACGAGCTAGTTGCAATTGAATGAGCATTAGAGTGAGACCTCCCATTCCTAGTTTTTGGTCTTACTTTCATGGATCTTCCCCTTGAAATGTGGAACCTCTCCCACCTTTTATGGATCCTCAACTCCCTCTCCTTCCCTATAAATCAAATCCTACCATCCACTTTTGGTTAGTTGTTGGTTGGTCATTGCTTGGTTGCATTCCTATGCTGAAACTATGCCTAAATGTTGGCCATCTTGCTAAGGAGAAGGAGTGCTTGAAGGTCTTGGCTTGGACTTGGAAACTCATCCAAAGGAGGCTTCCAACATCAAGGCTCATATGGTTGTATGCTTCCCTCATTTTCTATTAATAAATACATCATATGTTTACTTTCCATAAGTGTGTAAATCATTACTCATTTAGTGTGATACTCCTTGATTTGTCACATAGTTTATGTTCGAATGAATTATGCTATGTATGCCTTTGTGGTCTCTGTTTGATATTCCTTGTGGGTATTCATCCACAACGGCATAGAGAGGATTTAACTTGGAAGTTAGAAGATCGAGAATGACATCAACGGGTGTTAGCATCAGAGTGATGTAGGTCATCTATCTTACTTTGTATTTTTTGATATAAACTAGGAAAGTTTGCACATATTTGTCTAGTTTGTTGTTAGATCCTCCCATAAGACTAGAGCGATTATTTTTGTTCATAGAAAGAATTCCCTGCACAACAAAATGGTGACTCCATTGGGAAACTTATAGCCCTTCAATCCTCCTTTTTAAGTTTGGTCTTTGTGATTATTTTGGCCAACCTCCAAGTGATCTGTAATTTAGAGTCATTATGGGTCTGAATTCTGAGTAGTACATTCTTTAGAGTGTTAAGTCTAGATCTCTCTTGGATTTCTCCTCATTTTCCTAAGTCTTTCTCGCTCGGTGCACTTTTGGTCAGAAACAGTCGTGTTGTCAGCGCTAATTTTGCTCATTACAGTCGCACTGAATAGCCTGCCAGCTTGTCAACACAGATTTTGACGATAAAAGTAGCATTGATCCACCTTATCAACGTGGATTTGGACCATAAAAGTAACGCATATCCTGAAAATGAGATTTTTAGGGTTTTTACCATAAAGGTCTAGTGTGTCTTGATCTCTGAAGTGTTCTCTTGCTCTATGTGCATAGAATTTTCCATTATTTTTGTTGATTTCTTATTAGTTTGCAAAAGCCCATCCCATTGTTTGAAGTAGTGAAAATGAATTTTGGTTGAGTCTTTAATTATTGGTTCAATTGAATTTATTATTTGTTGCTTGTATGTGTGGAAGGAATACTGATTTTCTGTTGGTTAAAGCATTATTAGTTCTTTTGAGAACCATTGAAGAAATAACATTTGCATTTGCTTAGCTTTCATCTCAAAGTTTACTTTCTGAATTGCATTAGATTACATTGCATTGAAAAGTCATTTTTTGGATTATCATTGAGCATAGATTACATTGAGTAGTGTTGAAAGTTGAAAAGAGCATTTCCATCCATTGGGAAGAAAAGTAAAAAAAAAAAACCATTTCACTTTTGGTAGGTGCATTGGAATAGTTAGGAAGCTTTGTTTGTTGCATACTTTATTGTTGCATCAATGTTTGCGCTTTTTCCCTACATTAGATAGCTTTCATCGAAATGAAAAGAATCCTCTTTTCTCATATTAGTTGCACCATAGGTCTGTTCAGGTGACATCGATCTTTGAGCCTTAAAACTAAAACTTAATCCAAGATCAATGTTAAAATTTACCTCAATTAACCTAATGAGCATTTGGAACATTAACGAAAACATTTAGAGGTTTAAGTTAGAGATGTGTTCCGACGTCGTTAAACGTAGGAGTTGTCATTATTTGCCAGCGTTGTATCTCGGGGGTGAAATCCCGTTCCACGTACGGAAGTGTATAGGACCGTTCTCCAGTACTTTCGGGTGTATCAGAGGCATTCCACGCATGGTAAGCATATGGTAATGCTCTCATCGAATGGTTACGCATTAGACAACACTACTATGGAGTGCACTCCCACATGCCATCGTGTATATTTTGGGAGTCCCCAATAGGTTGTTGTCCATCCATAGGTAATTGATTCTTCTACCTTATATACCGTGATACACCCAACACAACATTCGGAGAGATTGTTTGTCATACGTGAAGTCCTTGGTTCGCCAAGGTGTATATTTCAATTCACGATTGCTTGGTAAACCTTTATGCCTAGTTACCCCTTTTGAATTATTTTTGTTAAGTTATAAAATCAATTAATTAAACGCGGAAAAGCATCCTTCCTATGGAAATACTCCTTAGTAGATCTCAGGTTGAGACTAATGGAAACAGTTCCCGAGTTCACCAACCAAGGAAACCACTCTCATGGGAATCCTGGTCCTTTTCCTTCTTTTGTAAATGTTGGTGCTCCCTATATGGAAACATTGTCCCTTCATGCATTTACCATTGGTTTTCCAGTTTCGCTATTTTCAACCCCATGGTGCCAAATGTTCAAACTGCTCCTCAATCGGGCTCACCTCCACCTCAACAGTATTGGCCTCTGGTTGCGCCTAAAGTTGAGTTTTTGCCTTCTTCGCTTGTTCGGTCTTCTTCCTCTTCGTCTGGTGAAAGCCTGCAAGCTAGTAATTATGTGGATAAGAAGAAGAAGAAAAGGAAGATTAAGAAGAAGAAAAATAAGCAAAGGGCCAACCAAACAACCATTGCTACAGATGCAACTGATGTTGGAAAATCTTCCAATCAACCCCATAAAGTGAAATTCCCTTGCAAGCTTTGTAAGGGTGACCACCTTCTTTGAGAATGTCCTAGTATTCCCAAGATATTAGAAGTGTGGTCCACAGGTTCACATCGACCTTTGTCATCAACCTCTGGAGATCATGTTGGTGCTAAACCTTCTACTAGTGATAGTAAAGCCCATGGGAAAAAGGGAAAAATCAAATTTCCCTGTAGTTTATGTGAAGGGCATCATCCTATTCACCTTTGTCCTTATATGGATGAAGCCTCTAACATGTTGGATAACCTTATTTCTTCTCAACCTCATCTTTCGAGTGGTTATCAGAAGCTTTCCATTGATCCTGCACTAGTTGATCAAGTGATTGATCAGAACTCATCTATGTTCAAACCCACTCTCTCCGAAAGTGAATCCCATGAGTCTATTTCCAACCAACCATTGGTCAAAAAAAAGTTTGACCTAATTCCGCTTTTAGTTGATCGTATCTGTCCTATAGAGGGTGAAGTTTGTACCACTCATATTCTTCTTGTTTCTTCAAATTCCAAAGAATCAGGGGGCAATCCTCCTATTCCCATGGTATAGGGGGGTGATCCTCCTATTCCCATGGTACAAGGGGAGGATCCACATGTTCCCGTAATTCAAGAGGGTAGTCCTCCCATTCTAATGGCACCCTCTCCAAGTAGTTTAGTCACTTTCTCTAATTGGAGTGGACTGGTAGGATATCGTCTTCCTTCCTATGTGCCCTTTCAGATCACAGTATAGGGTTATAATATACCCGTACTTGGCATAATCATAGATGAAGGCGCATCTGTTAGTATTTTGTCCTCAACTACTTGGCAAGCATTAGGTTCTCCACATCTTGTGCCCATTACCCAGGATCTATTAGCTTTTAACATAGGAACCAATCAACGCTAAGGGATCCTTCCAAAGTTGCCTATTACTTTGGGAGGAAAAATCATCTATCTTGACGTGATAGTTGTCCAAGGCCCTTTAGATTTTAATTTAATCCTCATCCATGACTATGTTTATGTCATGGGAGCTCTTGTCTCTTGTCTCTTTCGTGTCTTATGTTTCCCGCAAGAAGGAAGAATTGTGGCCATTGATCAGCTTTCGTTCGTTGGTCCTAATTTGACTCCTGGTAAAACATCTTCCCTAAATGGTCCTTGTATGCAAGTGGTATCACCCCCACCACATGTTAAGTATGTGGCCACTTGTTATGTGCCTGTGTATACTGATGATAGAGTCAGTGATATAGTGTGTCATGTACTGGGGGCATTGGAACTTGATCTTTCCATTAGATCACTTGACATGTATCCCTTCTAAGGTGTCGTTCTCCCATATGATGAGAACCTATTGGAAGTTATGACCTATTATAGGCCGTAACCAAGGTGTCACGAGGATAGTTATTTTACTATGTCAACCTCATTAAAAAATGAATTAGGTCCCTATGAGCATGGTTATTTTCTTTTATTAAGCTCGTTAAAAAATGAAACAAGGTGTCATGAGCAGAGTTCCTTTTCTTGTGTCAAGCTCCTTAAAAAATGAATCAAGGTTCTTGGAGCACAGTTCCTTTTCTTGTGTCAAGCTCCTTAAAAATGAATCAAGGTTCTTGGAGCAGAGTTCCTTGTCTTATGTAAAGCTCCTTAAAAAATGAAACAAAGTGTCGGAGCAAAGTTCTTTGTCTTGTGTCAAGCTCCTTAAAAAATGAATCAAGGTTCCCGGAGCAGAGTTCCTTTATTTATTTCAAGCTCGTTAAAAAATGAAACAAGGTGTCATGAGCATGGTTCTTTTATTGTGCCAAGCTTGTTAAAAAATGAAACAAACCCCCTTCCAATTCGAGTCTTTGATTAGATCTCGTAAATTCCCAGTCGAGTCTTTCACTTGATCTCGTAAGTGAGCCTTCATTCCATCCACCTATTAGTAACCAATAGTCTACTTAGGTGAATCAAATTAAGTTTGGGGGGCATGTACCTCAAATTGAGTCATTATGTTGGGGGCATGCCAACTAATTTCAAGCATAGTTTTTCTTTGCTTCAAGCTTGTGTAAAAATGAAGCCAAATCCAAGCATAGTTTTTTCTCATGTTTCAAGCTTGTGAAAAATGAAACCATCTTCAAGTATCCTCAAGCATAGCTTCCCATGTTTCAAGCTTGTGTAAAAATGAAAACATTCCCACTTTACCTCTCATGATCGCCATTTTTATCAGCTTGTTTTTGCCATATGAGCCTTGGTTTTTTTCATTCCATCGTCACCATATCTTTGGCTGATCATACGCTTTCACTTGGTTGTTTTAGCCTTGCCTGAGGATCATCTGCGATGAGCGGTCTTATTAGCCATCCTCTTGACCATTATATGTTTTGAGCAATTCCATCATCACCGGAACTAGTTGCTATCCTTTTATACCACTCACTCCTCTAGGTGGAGTCCTCGTTTAGCTCTTTTGAGACTCCAAAAATATGAAAATATTGTCGAGCACTTGTCTTTTTGAACTCTTAAAAGTAAATGAAAAGATGTCTACTTAGTAGAAGTTTAACCCTTTTTTGGACTAGATAGACTAACTATGAGAAAGGAATATCTTGGTCACACATGGATAACATGTTCTCTTGAATATTGTTTTCTACCTTTTCGAATTTGAGAGACTATTTACGAAAATGGAAACTACCTCTGGAGTTTTCTTTTCGCCTCTTTCTCAAACTCTCTAAACATAAAAAAGATGTCGAGTTACCCCTCCGTCAGACTCGTAAAACAAAAATGACAAAGGACTTGTCACCATGATCAGACCGAACTGCTCCTTCTTAGGGCTTGTTAAAAATAAGAGGATGGATTCATATGACGGATGAACTTATATGACAAGCATATGGTATTCCTCCTCAAGCTGGAGAATAAAAATAATGAGGTACTTGCTAGAAATAGTGGCGGGGGGGGGGGGCGAATGGAAGTAAACATATATCCTATATTTTGTATAAAGTCAACATGTTTCTCTTGAACATGACACTTGTTTGTATCTCGTGTCGGGTTTTGGTTATCCTCACTTCGTCACTAACATTCTAGGGTTTTGGGAATCCATTTGCCCCTCATCTGATTATATCTTACTGTCAGCATGACCTCTGATCCTATGTTTATTCAAATGCTGCTAAATTCCAGAGTCACGTCACTGATACGTTCAAGAGAAGTCCCATCTACAATTCAAACCACGTAGACCATGTTTGACTTTTTTGCAACAATCCTGAATCACTCTTACCAACTCTGCTAAATCTTATGTTTTGTGTCGATGATGTGGGAAACATTATGGCCCTCCTCCGACGGATCACTTCTTGTCGACCCAACTCATTATCCATGAATATGGTCTAGAAACTCCCTTTTAGTACCTTGGAGCTTGCATGCCTCAATGTCAGGTTCTTCGCATTCGACGATAGGTTCACATCACTAGCTTTCAATCGAATGATTCAGTGAGTGTTTGAATTCAGCTTCATTGTTCACACTCGTAGATTGTGTTGTTATACCTTGAGAGCCATTGTCGTCATTGGTGGTTTCTCTCATGACTGTTAACGATTTACATCATTGACTGGTAATCAGGTGGTTTCTACCATGTTTGACTTCAATCCATTTATTCACATGGTTATATTCGTACTTTAGTTGGATCAAGACGGAGATGAAGACCATGGGTTTCATCTCATAGATCCAGGCTGCGTATAGTTATTAAGTATTTGTGATTGTGCACGTGTTCCCTTTTATTCAGATAGTTTCTCCCATGTCGTGGATTCATATACATGATCGCTTCTATTCGGATGGTTGTGTCCATAACATGGATCCATGCACATGAACCTTTCTAGTCAGATGGTTGCGTTCATATCGTGGTTCTAATTATTGTTAGATGCTTACACTTTGAGCATACTTACATCAGAGATGCCAGATATATTGTATTGTGTTTGATTTACAGGTCTCCTGATGGTGGTTCTCCAAAGTCCTTGCCTTGATTTGTAAATAATTTCAGCCATCACTTCCCATTCTGACTTTATGCTTTAGGAGGCATTTGTTATATAGTATTTGTCGCACTCCCAATCTCATATCTTAAGTGTCGCACTTTGTGTGATCAATGTTGCAAAGTGATGAAAGCTATCAAAAATATTGTATTCACCATGAAACATGTTGAGAAGAATTCCTGAAGGAAGAAGAAGACTTGCCTTGAAGAAATTATGAAGAACTTGTCCAAAACCTTGTATTGCAAGTCTAGTTCTACGTTTTGCACACAAATTGGCATTGGTAACCTTTTGTCTAACTAATGACTAGCGTTGGAAGCACGCCTTTGATAGGAAAATTCGCATTGGCCCTCTTCAGGCATTTTTTCCTAAAATGGAGGAGAAGCTTCTCCTACTATAAGTCTCGAGAATGGCGAGCTAGTTGTAGTTGAAAGAGGATTAGAGTGAGACCTCCCATTCTTGGTTCTTGATCCTACTTTCATGGATCTTCCCCTTGAAATGTGGAACCTATCCCTCCTTTTATGGATCCTCAACTCTCTCTCCTTCCATATAAATCAAACCCCTACCATCTACTTTTGGTTAGGTAACGGTTAGTCATTGCTTGGTTACATTCTTATGCTGAAATAATTCCTAAATGTTGGCCATCTTGCTAAGGAGAAGGAGTGCTTGAAGGTCTTGGCTTGGACTTGGAAACTCATCCAAATGAGGCTTCCAAAATCAAGGCTCATATGGTTCTATGCTTCCCTCATTTTCTATTAATAAATACACCATCTATCTTGATTTGTATTTTCTGATATACACTAGGAAAGTTTGCACATATTTGTCTAGTTTGTTGCTAGATCGTCCCATAGGACTAGAGGGATCATTTATGTATGCATAAAGGATTTCTTGCACAACAACAATAAAGGCTTGGGACAGGGAGATTGCCTGGAATGGGGATTGTTTAGGCTTGGTGATCTAAATGGAAATTCACCCATGGTGTTTAACCATGGTAATGTAACTAAAGGCTATAAATAAATAACCCATGGTTTTTAACCATGATAATGTAACTAAAGGCTATAAATAACTCACCCACGGTATTGTAACTTAAAAACGGCTATAAATAATAAGCCTCGTTTTGTAAAAGGATAGATTGGTCCTCCACAATGTAGCAGCCAAAGGCTTCTTTCGTTTAATAAATGGTTAATGGTTATATTCTTTATGTATTCATTGTGTGTGTCTTGAATATTGTTTGTTTTCCTATACGGATATTGGGCCCTCCCAAGATCTGGATCAGTGGTATTAGAGTAGTTCTTTCCGAGTAGCCATTCCATCTCAAACCCTCACCAGTAGATGGGCCCGCATTTCTGTAGTTGGTCTGCTTAATAATGCAACATTGTTAATGGACATACCCGAGATTCAATTCATGTTATCATATTCATACTACACTACCAACACTATATATTAAACTAGGGTCTCGTGCCATTGATTATGGATCTTTTTTTTCCATGTCTTCCAAGCGATTTAGGGCGACTATGTTTCTATGTTTTGTTGGTTTTGATAGGTGAATGGAACTCGTGCTACAAAAACACTCTCAATTTTTATTTTTATTTACAAATTTCTCATCTACTAAGTTGGGAGGCACACCACAAATCAATTCCCACAACCTTCATTTTAGGGAAAAAGCTTCACACAAAATCCCAAGACGAGAATAACACTTAGCAATCTTAAGCTCAGCCTTTTCTTGCATCCATGGAAGACAAGAAGCGACAACGCTTAGAAATGGGTGGAGAAAATGACAAAGTGTTGGCCAGTAACTATCTTTTCATTAGATTACTTGACATATATCCCTTCCATGGCATTGTTCTCCCATCTGAGGAGAACCTCTTGGAAGCTATGACCTATTATAGGCCTTAATCAAGGTGTCATGAGGATAGTTCTTTTACTATGTCAACCTCGTTAAAAAATGAAATAGGTCCTTATGAGCATGGTTCTTTTCTTATGTCAAGCTTGTTAAAAAATGAAACAAGGTGTCATGAGAAGAGTTCCTTTTCTTGTGTCAAGCTCCTTAAAAAATGAATCAAGGTTCTTGGAGCAAATTTCCTTTTCTTGTGTCAAGCTCCTTAAAAATGAATCAAGATTCTCAAAGCAGAGTTCCTTGTCTTGTGTAAAGCTCCTTAAAAAATGAAACAAAGTGTCGGAGCAAAGTTCTTTGTGTTGTGTCAAGCTCCTTAAAAAATGAATCAAGGTTCCTTGAGTAGAGTTCCTTTACTTATGTCAAGCTCTTTAAAAAATGAAACAAGGTGTCATGAGCATGGTTCTTTTCCTGTGTCAAGCTCATTAAAAAATGAAACAAATCCCCTTCCAATTCGAGTCTTTTATTAGATCTTGTAAATTCCCAATCGAGTCTTTCACTTGATATTGTAAGTGAACCTTCATTCCATCTACCTGTTAATAACCAATAGTCTACTTAGGTGAATGAAATGAAGCTTGGGGGGCACGTACCTCAAATTGAGTCATTATGTTGGGGGCATGCCAGCTAATTTCAAGCATAGTTTTTCTTTGTTTCAAGCTTGTGTAAAAATGAAACCAAATCCAAGCATAGTTTTTTCTCATGTTTCAAGCTTGTGAAAAAATGAAACCATCTTCAAGTATCCTCAAGCATAGTTTCCCATGTTTCAAGCTTGTGTAAAAATGAAACCATCTTCAAGTATCCTCAAGCATAGTTTCCCATGTTTCAAGCTTGTGTAAAAATGAAACCATCTTCAAGTATCCTCAAGCATAGTTTCCCATGTTTCAAGCTTGTGTAAAAATGAAACCATCTTCAAGTATCCTCAAGCATAGTTTCCCATGTTTCAAGCTTGTGTAAAAATGAAACCATTCCCACTTTACCTCTCGTGATTACCATTTTTATTAGCCTGTTTTTGCCATATGAGCCTTAGTTTTTTCATTCCATAGTCACCATCTCTTTGGTCGATCATATACTTTCACTTGGTTGTTTTACCCTTGCCTGATCAACATTTGCGATGAGTTCTCTTATTAGCCAGCCTCTTGACCTTTATATTGTTTGACTAGTTCCATCATCACCGGAACCGGTTGCTATCCTTTTATACCAATCATTCCTCTAGGTGGAGTCCTCTTTTAGCTCTTTTCAGACTCCAAAAATATGAAAAGATTTTCGAGCTCTTGTCTTTTAGAACTCGTAAAAGTAAATGAAAAGACGTCTACTCAGTATAAGTTTAACCCTTTTCCAGACTGAGATAGACTAACTACGAGAAAATAATACCTTGGTCACATGTGGCTAAGAGGTTCTCTTGAATATTGTTTTATACCTTTTCGGATTCGAGAGACTATCTACAAAAAGGGAAACTACCTCTGGAGTTTTCTTTTTGCCTCTTTTTTCAAACTCTATAAACATGAAAAGATGTCGAGTTACCCCTCCATCGGACTTGTAAAACTAAAATGATGAAGGACTTGTCATCATGATGAGACAAACATGTTATTTCGTAGGGATCGTTAAAAATACTAGGATGGATTCATCTGAAGGATGAACTTATACGACAATTATATGGTATCCTCCTCAAGCTTGAGATTAAAAATAATGAGGTACTCGCTAGAAATGGTTTGTGGGGGGGGGGAATGGAAGGAAACATCTTTCCTGTATTTTGTATAAAGGAAACATGTTTCACTTGAACATGACAGTTGTTTGTATCTCATGTCAAGTTTGGGTTAGCCTCACTTCGTCACTTACCTTCCTGGGTTTTGGGAATCCATTTGCCCCTCGTTTTATTATATCTTATTTTCATCATGACCTCTAGCCCTATGTTGAGTCAAATGATGCTAAATTCCAGAGTCATGTGACTGATATGTTCAAGGGAAGTCCCATCTGCAATTCAAACCACTTATACCATGTTTCACGTTTTTGCAACAATCCTGAATCACTCTTACCAACACTGATAAATCCTATGTTTTTGGTTGATGATGTGAAAAACATTATTTCCCTCCTCCGACAGATCACTTCCTGTCAACTCTAGCTCATTATCTAGGAAGATGGTATAGAAACTCCCTTTTAATACCTTGGAGCTTGCATGCCTCAATTCCAGGTTCTTCGCATTCAATGATAGGTTCACATCACTGGATTTCGATCGAATGATTATGTGAGTGCTCGACTTCAACTTCATTGTTCACACTCGTAGATTGTGTTGTTGTACCTGAGAGCCATTGTCATCAGTGATGGTTTTTCTCATGCCTGTGAACGGTTTACATCATTGATCAGTATTCATGTGGTTTCTGCCATGTTTGACTTCAACCCATTTATTCACATGGTTATATTCGTACTTTAGTTGGATCAAGACGGAGATGAAGACCCTCAGTTTCATCTGATAAATCTAGGCTCCGTAGAGTTATTAAGTATTCATGATGGTACACATGATCCCTTTTATTTGGATAGTTGTGCCCATGTTGTGGATTCATACACATGATCCCTTCTATTAGGATGGTTGTGTCCATGTCATGGATCCATGAACATTATCCTTTCTAGTCGGATGGCTGCGTTCATGTCATGGATTCATACACATGATCCCTTCTATTAGGATGGTTGTGTCCATGTCGTGGATCCATGAACATTATCCTTTCTAGTCGGATGGCTGTGTTCATGTCGTGGATCTAAGTATTGTTAGATATTTACACTTTGAGCATACTTACATCAGAGATGTCAGATATTTTGAATTATGTTTGATTTATAGGTATCCTGATGGTGGTTCTCCAGAGTCCTTGCCTTGATTTGTAAAGCATTTCAACCATCACTTCCTATTCTGAGTTTATGCTTTAGGGGGCATCTATTATACAATATTTTGTCACACTCCCAGTCTGATATCTTAAGTGTCGCACTTTGTGTCGTCAATGTAGCAATTTCGCAAAGTGATGAAAATTGTAAAAAACAATGTATTTACCATGAAACATGTTCATAAGAATCCCTGAAGGAAGAAGAAGACTTGCCTTGAAGAAATTATGAAGAACTTGTCCAAAACCTTGTTTTGCAAGTCCAGTGCTATGCTTAGCAAACAAACCCGCGCTGGTAACCTTTTGTCTAACTAGTGACTAGCACTGGAAGCACGCCTTTTGATAGGAAAATCTGCACTAGCCCTCTTCAGACAATTTTTCCTAAAATGGAGGAGAACCTTCTCCTACTAGAAGTCTTGAGAACAATGAGTTGGTTGCAGTTGAATGAGGATTAGAGCGATACCTCCCATTCCTGGTTCTTGATCCCACTTTCATGGATCTTCCCCTTGAAATGTGGAACCTCTCCCACCTTTTATAGATCCTCAACTCCCTCTCATTTGCTATAAATCAAACCCCTACCATCTACTTTTGGTTGGTCATTGCCTGGTTGCATTCCTATGCTAAAACTATGCCTAAATGTTGACCATCTTGCTAAGGAGAAGGAGTGCTTGAAGGTCTTGGCTTGTACTTGGAAACTCATCCAAAGGAGGCTTCCAACATCAAGGCTCATATGGTTGTATGCTTCCCTCATTTTCTATTAATAAATACATCATATGTCTACTTTCCATAAGTGTGTAAATCATTACTTATTTAGTGTGATACTCCTTGAATTGTCACATAGTTTATGTTAGAATGAATTATGCTATGTATGCCTTTGTCGTCTTTGTTTGATTTTCCTTGCAGGTATTCATCCAGAACAACGTAGAGAGGAATGAATTTGGAAGTGAGAAGATGGAGAATGACATCAACGAGTGTTAGTATCAGAGTGAGGTAGGTCATCTATCTTCCTTTGTATTTTCTTATATAAACTAGAAAAGTTTGCACATATTTGTCTAGTTTGTTACTAGATCCTCCCATAGGACTAGAGGGATCATTTTTGTCCGCAAAAAGGATTGCCTACACAACAACAAAAAAGGCTTGGGACAGGGAGATTGCCTGGAATGGGGGTTGTCTAGGCTTGGTGATCTGAATGGAAATTCACCCATGGTGTTTAACCATGGTAATGTAACTAAAGGCTATAAATAACTCACCCATTGTATTGTAACTTAAAAGATGCTATAAATAATAAGCTCATTTTGTAAAAGGATAGATTGGTCCTCCACAATGTAGCAGCCAATGGCTTCTTTCATTTAACGAATGGTTGCTTAAATGTTTAATGGTTATATTATTTATGTATTCATTATGTGTATCTTGAATATTGTTTTGTTGTTGTCCTCTACAAATATTGGCCCCTCCCAAGATCCGGATCAGTGGTATTAGAGTAGTTCTTTCCTGGTAGCCATTCCATCTCAAACCCTCACAAATAGATGGGCCCACATTTATGCAGTTGGTCTGCTTAATAATGAAACATTGTTAATGGACATACCCGAGATTCTAGTTATCA
Organism: Pinus taeda; assembly: GCA_000404065.3. Taxonomy (NCBI): domain Eukaryota; kingdom Viridiplantae; phylum Streptophyta; class Pinopsida; order Pinales; family Pinaceae; genus Pinus; species Pinus taeda. Next base: position 30,933 of record APFE031753008.1, read on the forward strand.
TATTCATACTACACTACCAACATTATATATTAAACTAGGGGCTCGTGCCATTTATTATGGAGCTTTTTGTCCATGTCTTCCAAGTGATTTAGGGCGACTATGTTTCTATGTTTTTGTTGGTTTTGATAGGTGGATGGAACTCATGCTACAAAAATACCCTCAATATTATTTTTATTTACATATTTATCATTTGCTAAGTTGTGAGGCGCACCACAAATCGATTCCCACATCCTTCATTTTAGGGAAAAAGCTTCACACAAAAACTCAAGACGAGAATAACACTCAACAATCTTAAGATCAACCTTTGCTTGCAGCCATGCAAGACAAGAAGCGACAACAATCAGAAATTGGAAAAGAAAATGACAAAGTGTCAACCCGTAACGATCAATCAAGGGCGGCTTTGGCCTTCAAGAAGAACTTGAAGCCGGACGACATGATCTTGGCCTCCATCCAAGAGTTCTCCCAAGCAGCTCACAAGCATTATAGGATATCTCTATCCTGGGATCTTCGTGCATCATGGTTATGGGTCATCCACAAACCTTCGATTATGGTTCAACCACACAAAACCCTTGTCTTCAATAACACTTAGTCATCCACAACTCATCTTTAACAAAGGCTTCTTCGGAGGGAACTTCACACAATGGATACCATTGCTTCGTAATGGGGGAGGGATGATTCGAATGGAAATTCACTCATGGTGTTTAACCATGGTAATGTAACTAAAGGCTATAAATAACTCACCCATGGTATTATCCACCGATGGTATTTTCCTACCCATGGTATTGTAACTTAAAAAATGCTATAAATAACAAGCCTATTTTTGTAAAAGGACATATTGGTCCTCCACAATGTAGCATCCAAAGGCTTATTTTGATTTAATAAATGGTTTCTTAAATGGTTAATGGTTATATTATTTATGTATTCATTGTGTGTATCTTGAATATTGTATTGTTGTTGTCCTCTACCAATATTGGCCCCTCCCAAGATCTGAATCACTTGGATAGGTGAGTAACTTGTGGGAGAAGAAATATACCCATGCTCACTAGGATTTGAGCATGAGGAATCCTACTTGGAGCTATATGAAAAGACTATGTGGAGCAATGTGATCACCACTGAGTGCTTGCTTCGGTTAAGAACCACTCAGTGAGCTAAATTTGAGGACATAGTTGCACGAAAACACTGCATGGAGCAGTGTAACTACCATTGAGTGCTTGCCTTCGTGCTAACAACCACTCATTGAGCTAGATTTAAAGACGAAGTTGGCAGAAGATTGTGTGGAGCTACGGAGTAGTATAATCGCCATTGAGTGCTTGCCTTGGGGCTGAAAACCACTCAATGAGCTAGAATTAAAGACAAAGCTAGAAATTGCGTGGAGCTATGGAGCATGCACTACTGAGGGCTTGCAAGTTTGACAAACTATTCAGTGCCTACAAGGTCAAGGAAGCAAAGAGTCAAAGAGATAAGTATTAATTACCAGTTTGAAGAATTTCTTTATTAAAGTTATGATTTTAATTGATTTTAAATAAATATGTTGATGAAGGTATATTTTTTATTTGAAATTATTATGCTGAAAATTATAAGTCTCATATGCTTATGATGTAGCAAAACTATTGAATTGGTTGGCACAAGTATGTGAAGCCGAATGCAAAATAAACAATAGCAACCTAATAATATCAAAATGTGTAGCAATGACATGATGGAGCTGAAGACTTTAGGAATTGGGCCATAGTGGTGACACTGGAACCCTATGATATGCGTTGATCACCTTGAGGTATGTCGTGACACACATAATGTGTTATTAAAGCAAGGCAGAGGGATGCCTTAACTGTGAAGATTCTTTATGTGCAAGGAAGCCTTGAAAGGGATGGATTGCCTGAGGGACTGAGGAAGCATGGCAGGGGATGCCTAAACTTGGAAGGTGAGTGACTGCATGAAAGAGGAAACAGATTACTCGGGGGACTAATGAAGCAAAGAAGAGAATGCCATAACTTGAATAGTGAATTGGTTTTTAGATAATCATGTTCATGCCCATTGGGATCATAGATGCATTAGGTATGTCCCATGAAGCAATGAGCTAAATTTGTTCCTTAAAGGAGCCTAAGCCACAGTGCGTTATGAATTGGAGGTGAATCATGCTCTGGAATCAGGTGAGTTAGCATGTCAAAGTGCAATGGAAACACGTTGGACCAAATGAAGCCTCTTGGAAAATGGTTAATCGAGTGACGGTGTCTCACCCATTTGTGTTAATTGTATAAGTAGATGTGAAAAGAGTTGTGTGTATAAAGCTTTTTATTGAAATTTTGTGTTTTGGGTATAAGGACACCGAGGACGGTGTTGCTCTAAGGAGTTGGGATCTCTGACAACCCTTTTTCCTACCTGCATGTAAATGCCACCATGTATATTTTTTTCATATGAAATTATGTGACAATGAAAATATGGTTGAGTTGGAGGAGTGGAATTCAAAGACTGAGGAGGAGGAGGATGTGCTAAGTGTAAGCACAAGGCACTTCATTAATTCCCCACCTATCTCCTTAGAAAATTAAATGGTTTAGTGCAAACATTGAAGTTGTTTATGGGTAGCCTACAACAAAGGATGAGCACATGTTGTCCTTGTTCTCATCGAACATGTTGAGGAAGTCAACACTTGAGAGAAGGGATGTGAAGAAGCAAAAGCTAAAGAAGTGGTGGAAGGGAGTTGTTGGTATAATAAAATACACTCAATGCTTGACAATGTGGGAAGGAGAACAATTAGGTAGGAAGACTTCCCATGAATGCTGGTTTCCCCCATGACATGAGTGGAGGGAAGCTGGGTCATCGCACAAGAAAGTAGAGTGGTGAAAGGAGAGTATATGTGCAGGAGTGGCAGCACTTAGGAGGAGCAACTACAAAATACCTAGGGTGGTGAGATTGGGACATCACTCCCTGCATTATGGTGAGAACTTGTTCGTGTATTGCTGTTAGTTTGATTGAGAGGGCTTATGGAAATACTGTTTCACTCGATGCTTTCTTTGGGGCTTAGAAAACACCCTTTAGAGTGAGATTAGGTTCCTGGATTGAGAGAGTCTTCCTTGAATCTTGGTTGAGACCTTGTGATTGTTTTCTAAGAGATAAAGTGAGTCACTATGGTGTTTACTTCCTGAGAGCAGTTAATAAACCACCTAAATAGTAGACTCCTCTTGGCTACTTGCCTAGTTGATTATCAATGTAAATACCCTTGAGCATTTAACTCCTCAGACTTTGAATTGGGTCTGAGGGTGGTCAACAATAAGAAATATTGTAATGTAGGTGGTCTATGGTTGGGTGGAGAGTGGAAGTCCCTCCTTTAGTTGCTAGTGGAATCAATATATTCAAATAGCTATTCTTGGTTATGCATGTTATACTATACGTTAGGATTTGCCTTACTATGCTTATGGCCAATGATTGATCCCATGTCATTTACGTAAGAAGGTTTGATTTGTCATGGTTGACCAGTTAATTTGTATATCCATGGTAATTTTGAATTGTTTGAGTTATGTTGTGTCAACACTCTTAGTCATTTGTAGGTTGTCTGATATGTCTCTGATTGGTAATTCGAGACCAAACAAAACAAACTGTGACATCATAAGTCTCAATCATCTTTATATATTTATAACTTTGGGAAGCCCCCTATCGTGACCATGTTTGTGGGTAATCTCACTAGTAGTTTAAATTTGTGTGTTTTGTGTATGTATTTTTTCGCATTAGAAAGGTTGTTGAGATCTCTATGTAATAATAGTGAGTGCTTTGCTTCATATGCTTTCATAGTCATGATAGAGTTATGGATCTATGGGTTGCTATTATCCTATATATATATAAGCATGGTTGCTTGATATGCTTTAGCTAACCTAATATGGGTGGTGAGTGGCTTGGAGGCCTCTATGTTTGCTAATATGTTTATGAAGAGCAAAGTTGTTTTCATTGTCATGGATGACTTATTGATGCACACTAGACTATGGAAATGTGTCATTTTCATGGTTTGATGGAACTTGTTGGAATTCATTACGTGGTTTGATATGATGTTACTGAAACTGAAATGAAATAATAGTGTGGATGAGCTTGTTGCACTGCATGATTGGGGATTGATCCTTGTGAGGGTTTTGAGGTACAAAATGATGCTTGACTCAAAAAAAGGTTTGGTTAGTTCATTGAAATCCTCAGGACTTGAAGCTTGAGCGCTACATAGTAACATGTTGTCGGTCGATGCCAAAAAAGCCTCGTTAAATTTGTAAAGGAGTTCAAAAGTTTACAAAGGCACAAGGGTTTTATTAACCCATGCGAATTGCCACTAATCGTTGGGTTAAGCTGCTTCTTAGTGACTTTACTTAATGCTAATTAGCATCGCGCGAGTTATGCCAAGTGTTGTGCAAGCACTTTATGAAAATAAGTGCTATTGACAGAAGGCACGAGGGTGCGACGTGAAATCCATTTTGTAAGTAATCGGCAAGTCACACGTTAGAGGAGGAACTCAAGCTTATACAATTGGCCATGTGGATCATAAGACATGGCACATTGATAGTTTGACACGTGGTAGCTGAAATGCACACTTTTGAAGGTTGAATTGACCAAATCTACTTGAAATGTGGCAGTGTATTAGTGGTGCCACGAGGCTTGGGAATGCCATGTGGAGCTAGCATGGAGTCTATGTGGCTAGGGCCATGTCACCGTAGAACTTGTCTCACCAACGATGTTTCATAATGTTTCTTTATAAAGGTAGCATGGAGTTGATAGAAGTTGTAGTAGATGAAAGCCACATCATGGGAGCATTCCCATTACATGACACAAACTTTCTCGTCGTGCCATGGATGAATGATAATGGAAAGGGGGCGCAACATTAACGGGGAGTGTGGGAAGCGAAGGTAAATCTATCCTTGGGGATGAAGATAAATATATTATGGGGTGGGATGGAGATAAGTTTTCTTTATGAGGGATGGAAAGGTGGAGCGTAGGATAATGTGGAAAAACTGTTATTAAACACGATTATCATATAACGAGAAGCGTTGTTTTGCACGAAGGACCGAGACACGATGGGACCCACGATCTAGGGTGAGGTGGCAAATGCCACGAGGTCATGTAAGGCTACGTGGATCCCATGTGGGTTTTTGGGAGGATGTTGGATTGCAAGTGATGTGGCAGTACTTGCTGATGTCGTAAGGGTTAAGGGGCAAAATTTCAAACAGGTGCAACTTTTAATTATAGGTTAGATTGAGATAAAAGTTGTATCGTCGAAAAGCTCATGACAAGCTAGATGTGATGGTGTTATCCAAAGTGTGTTCCACATAAATTGGGTGGGAAGACATTAAGTAACTCCATTTCCATGGTGAGACCATGGAGGTTGGGTTAGTTAAAAGTGGCACTTCCCATTCAACCTAGATTAGTCCAAGGGGGTGGGAGGGACTATTACAATGGTAAGCATAAAGTTGTTGTGTTGTCATATTGAATATGTATGAATAGTGCGTTGAGTAACTAAAATGGCTTGCTTGAATGCTTATATGCATTCTTTTATGATTGAAAGTTGCATGCAATGAGAGCCTCTCACAGATGCTAATTGTGACATATGTGTGTTGTATGATTACAAATAGAAAGGTTGGCTTGGGTTGTAATGGTTGTATCTGGATATACATATATTTCCTATCCCTGAATGTTTTCAAGTTAAATCACTTTGTATACTATAACGGTGAAGTGAGACTTGTATGTTGGTAGGAGCTCAAGGCTCTATAGGGTATTAGAGGTAACCCAACATGCAATCTCTTTGTTGTATAAGTGACGGAGATGAGGAAGTTTGAATAATGCCCAGTTAAGGGGAGATAATTCTGTTAGCTTTGGAAGGGGATGAAAAGCTTGGAAGTAACTTGGGCAAAATTTATGGGTTGTATTTAAAATTCGGAGTTCAGGAAGTCTCGAATCTAGCCCCTAGTCACATAGGTCGACATGAGCCATGACTGAGAGCCAACTAAAAGGGGGATTATTGGAATACCAGACCCCAGAAGAATAAAAAGAAATGCCTTTGGAAGTTGTTCGATATGATGCAGTTCTAGTAGACAAACCAATTGTTAACAGAAATATCCATTATTGACCGGGCAAGTCAACAAAAGGCACAAGAGTATGGGAGCCCAAGACCTTTGAAGGATGATGTCATGATGACGTTAGAAAGGGTGACATGGCAACACCAGGTGGAGGACATGCGTCACCTAGATTTGGTGTTTTTGGCATGCTAACCAAGCAAATAAGAGTGACACATGGCACACATAAAAAATATCATGTGGCAGGGGACATGATAACATCTACCATGTGTCAAGTGAGAATTGCATTTGGAGAACGATGTTGCATGCTAAGTTGTCATATCAACATATTAGAACTTCGTGAGGGTTGTGTCATGGAAAATATTTGATATCTCAATATATTGGTCTACACATCGGCAGTGTTGCATGTCAGGCACATTAACATCTACCATGTGCTAGACGATGATTGGTTGTTGGAAAAATGAGGTGGCGTGATGAGCTATCCTGCAGGTTATTGACCTATCTAGAAATTGCAAAGATTTGTAGTAATAAGGGATTCATCAATATCTAAGTATTTCGTATAGGAGGATATCACATATTGGTACATCATAAGAACTTAATCATATTGGCATATCAACATTTTGGAGTCTACCGACTTATTAGAATACCAGAACCCCTGAGGATTTGGACAATGCATATTTTATAGAATCATTGATATGGCAAGGCACTGATATGATAAGTTGTCAGCAAACGTGGACTACGATGCATGGCCAGGGGCCACCACTTGTTAGCCATGTGGCTTGTATGACGCTAATGTGGCCTCAAAAGGGGTAAAACTTCAAATTCACATAACATGTGACTGGAGCTTAAAATGAGATGAAATTTATATCTTTATAAAGCTACCGATGACTAGAAGATGATGGTGGTATTAGAAATATGATTTCAGATGATGGAGGAAGAGGAAATTTTGATAACCCTATCTTCATAATAAACCTTAAAGGCTGGGTCTAATTACACCCTACAACCCTAATACAACAATAGGGGTTTGGGTGTGTTATAATAATCCTTGTAGTGCCAAGCAATAATTTTATATTCGCAATTCACAATTTCAAAACTACCCAAAATACCATTTAATCATAGATTTATTAGGTACAAAAGGATTGAGACCCTTATAATCAGGGAATTGGCGAGTTAACAAGTTGACTATTAACTAAAAACTAAACATTTTTTCCTAACGGGGAGCCAAATTGGCTTGAGGGTCAACCAATTTGTTGTTATGTCATCACGCATGGAACCATTGAATATTATAGTTCATTTTTTCAATTGAAGTTCCAATTATGCTAAGAATCGCTTCTAATAATGTGAGATCTATGGCCTTTATTCCAAATTGCATGTGTCTTATAATGATAAATAAGTCCCTTGGAACATGAAGATGCCATGAATGAAATGTATGAGCTAGGATGATGACTTGTAGAAGAGCATATGTCTCTTGCTAAATTGATGGAAATAACTCTTAGCTGTCATGCATATTGTCCTTCAATTATTCATTCGGGGGAAAGACTACAACCCTCCCATCCCCCTTGCATCTGCCTCCCCATTACAGATATTTAATTTGCTAAAATATTGTCAATTATGTCATATAAAAATAAACTTTTTGACCTATATTACATCACTTTCAACTTTCCTAGCGACCACCATCTCTACCCTGTTTCAACAGTTATAATACCCTAACTCAACCATCCTCTAGACTTAATTTTCGACCAATATATCAACCCATATTTTGACTATTGTAATTTTATAATTGAGGTGAAATTATTTAATACACAAAAATGCTTGAAAGAATGTGAAAATTTCAACTAAAAATTGGAAACCCAATAATTGTCTTTGGAAAAAGTTGAAAATATTGTCTCATGTTCTATTGCTCACAGTTATAGTTATATTTTTTGCAATGTGATATTCATCAAACATCAAGTCACCAAACTTTGTATTGAAAGGCTAATGCTTCAGGGAGTTTTGTAAATCAAACTTACCCACCCCAGAAAGATTATCCACGCAACATTGTTCTCCTACTAGTTTCGTTCTCTTTATATATATCCTCACCACATGAATTGATCAACATCATGAACTTTGAATGAAGTCCCGATCCTACTAAATCCTTGATTTATTAATCCTTTGGAGACTCACATCTGGCCACACTTCTAGAGAGAGACCAAAGCCCAACATTTTTTGACATAGGGTTTTCCATTTCATGCATGCCATTTCTTGGATGATGGTACTTTGACGGTGACCATTCTCTACCATGATGCTTCTTGATGGTTTGATTACAGTGGTGGGATACCCCAAGGATGAACCATCATCTAGATTGAGGACACTTGCTTGTTGAATCTTCCCAATCATGTCCTACATTTCCTTCATGACTTGGTTTTACCAAGTATCTTATAGAGCATTTTCACCATAAGTCCCCTCACTTCATTCGCCGTGAAATCATTTCCATAGCCATTACCCCTATAATTAATATAGTCACTCCCTTTATCAAGTTAAAAAAGAAAACCTTAGATTCCTGTATCAAACCAATGAATATTCAATTAACATATTAAGCTATCTAGATTATTTTTTTTTTAGAACATATTAGGCTATCATTTTGATATTCCATGCACTAAGTAATTCTTCTTAGATAGAAAAATGCGACCTCACAAAATGTCTCCAAAGTGTCCTATGAGGAATATATTAACTCCTTTTCTTCCATTTTAAACTCCACAAAAAGATTTCCACCATGTGGGTTTTAATGTACTTCATTATATTTTTACATAGTGGAAAAACTTACCATAACTTAGTTTGTCAAACCAATAGTGGGGATAGCCATCATCAGTTGTTATTCGCAATGCAAATTGATTCATCGCTGTCACACAAGGAAAGCCACACTGCCTAGAATGAATCATTGATGGTCCATAAGGGAGCATGCTTTCACTCTTTCCAAATGCCTCTAAGTCTTGGGCTATTAACTTATTTCCTTATACTAAAAAAAGGAAAACTCTTAACCTAGCAATTTGTTTTGTTTTGTTTTGTAAATCAAGATTCTATTCATTCTTCCAAAAAGAGGCACAACAATTGCAAAATGTAGGTAGTCTCACCCCGACCAAGTTTGTTGACTACCACGATCAACATTTGACAAAGAAACAAAAAAGAAAAAAAACATCTAAAGACAAAATCCACAACTTAGGAGGCTAAAAGCAACAGTAAACACATAAAACAAGTAAAACACTTGTAACAATGCTAGTCATCAGAAGTGATGGAGGTTGGGTTGTCCGGAGCTGTTCTTGGAGAAGGAGGAGGATGACGGAAAGAGCATTGAACGTGCTCTTCAAAGTGGGCCATCCAAGCCTCCAACTTCTCTACTTTCTCAGATAACATATTATGGCATCGCCAGACCACCACTACGCACTCCCAGACATGACACTGGAAGTAGTGCATTTTGTTCAAAGTGGCAATGAGCTTTGCATGCTCCTTCTGCTTCACTTGCTCCGGGGCTTCCAACCGATCAAATACCGACTGAATCAAATCCCGATGGTGCTCTAAACAACAATCTTGTATCTGACCGCGTCCCAAATTACGACCCTTCCCCCATTGGCTCGAACCGCTGCCACGAATTGACCCACCCTGTTGCTAGCTCCATGGGGTGCAACTCCCATGACCAGCCACCGAGCCACCACGATCGCGACCACCACAAGCCTTAAAAGCCACCCGACCAGAATGACTTGCCTTGTTTCCACTGCGACTACCAGAGACCACACATCTTGAGTGACTTGCATTAATACCGCCTCGCCCAGAGCTTAGTGGTCGCTATTTCCATCTGCGAGGGAGATGCACAACCCCCCCGGGCTGCCTGAATTGGGCTTAAGCTGCGAAGAGGAACGAGTCAGACGGGGAGCTGGACGCATTATGATTGACCCTACATCGCTGGGATGAGTTGAATCTGACCAGCGAGTGACTTCACAAACCTCAACTGTCACGGAGGAGAAACACCCCACCCTACTAGCGGGACCACAACCAACCAACCCCGGATGAACGCAAAGAACCACAATTTCAAAGCAACAACGAGGACCTGTGTCTGCATTTCATAGTCCCTCTCCCTTAATAGGGCCCCTGCTAACGAAACCACCCAAAATCCAGCACACAGGCTCCACAGACACCGCCTACTCTTGCAGGACCCCGAGAGGGGACCACTTAAGGCAGTGAGCAAAATTTCACTCCAGTGTGCAGGGAATGCCACTAGACCCCAACAGGACCAACATAACAAAACTAGAGCCAAAAGACCGAATCCTTCCCTGCGTGTGATGACCATAAACTAAATACCAAACTGGTAATTAACAAGAATATACACTCGTAAGAGGAGGAAGGGACGCCAACGACGAATACGCCACCTCTCCGAGATAGGGTGCCCTCGGAAACAATTGCTCCCTTGCTCAAAGGTCAAACTACATTTACCATAACAAGACCAAACCCATAAAGTCTAATAGCAAACCTCGCCACCCTCCATAAATCATTGACAGACGCCACCGCCCACGAGTTTCAAGACTGATTGAGATCTTACACAAGTTACATTATCATCTCCCGTACACAAAGTGCATTGAGAGAACGAGGAAGCCGGTCCTCACGGCTTTTGACCATGTGATATTCATAAATGCCCACGCATTACCTCAGTATTATCATTAACTTAGTTAATCACCCCATCTAGAATAACAAAAATAACTATAAATCATATTACAAAACTTAATACTTAATATCCTTTTAAACTAAAGATATTAAAAATATGTGATACAACAAATAAACATATTTACACTTAAACGAATATATTTACTATAAACATATTTGCACTTAAAAGAGTATATTTACTTAACCATTAATCCATCATTGAAATTTACACTTAAACAAGCATATTTACTATAAACATATTTGCACTTAAAAGAGCATATTTACTTCACCATTAATCAATCATTGAATATTAGAGGGGCACTTCTTTATCATTGTCTCTTAACATAATCACAACATATCCGGAACTTAACTTATACCACTAAATGAACAAATAAAGTACTACCCACCGTCATTTATGTTTATAAAATCTATATCGTGAATTAACCTTGCGTATCTCCTTCTTCAATGTCTTAGGTTGGTTTTCAAGTGGTTCTTTGATCCTTTAGTCCTTTGTTCTTTGATCCTTGAACACACGTCACTCACTAACCGCCCCTCTCAAATCCTGGTGGATTTTCACAGTTCACAAGGCTGCGAAGCATATAAGAGCACAGCCAACGCCGCGTCCCAGCGACGGGACGGAGGGAAGCACATAATAGCGCAGCCACGGCGGCGTCCGAGCACACGACGGAGTGACTGTTATGATTCAATGCCCAGAGAAAAGTAAATAGATACACACAAAATAATTATACACAGAAGAGGGTTACTCTGCTTCCGTCCAACTCCCTCTCCAAAGGAGACATTAGAACTCAGAGTTCTCCCATCATCAGGACCTCTTCTAGACTTTTCGAAAGAGTCCAAACTCGTTATAAATGGTGGAATATTAAAGCTTCTCAAGCTTTCGCAATTCCTGCAAAATTTTACATAGATTTCCATCATTCACAGAGTGTTCGACTGTCAAGAAAGCTGTTCATAATTCAATGGAAGGAGGCTCCTCCCTAGAAGCCAGGGTGTTGAGATTTTAGGGCTTGGCTTTACCTTTTGTTTCAGTCCTTGCAGCGAAGAGTAGCAATGGAGGAAGGAGAGGGCGCTCTGAGCTTTGATTTCGAGGGCGGGCTGGAAACGGGAACCGCCGCAGGCGGTACTTCGGCTCTAGGCCCAGACGGGACGTCGATTGTTCAAACCCCCGCGGGGCCTCTTCCAGTTCCAAACTCAAATGCCGGGCAAAAAATCTCCAAGAGGAATTTCAGGCAGACAGTGTGCAGGCACTGGCTGAGGGGTTTGTGTATGAAGGGGGATTATTGCGGGTATCTTCATCAGCTTGACAAGGTAAGAATGCCCATCTGCAGGTTTTTTGCTAAGTGTGGAGAGTGCCGTGAACCTGACTGCATCTACAAGCACACTAATGATGATATCAGGGAGTGCAATATGTAAGTTTCCACTGCAGCCTTCCTTTTTGTCACATGAATCTTGAAAAACTTGAAATCCTTTTTTTCGAAAGACATAGGATATGACACAGGTCTCTGTTATTAGAATTCCTTTGTTTAATATAAATTTTCCTTTTCAAGACAAGATGCAATCCCTGAAAAGAGGCATGGCAGCGTTAGAGAACAAAAAGAATAAATTTGAAATTGTCGACGTGAATTGACTCTAGTCCATGATCTCGATCGAATTGGTTAGTTTTGCTAAACGTTGGTTTTCAAGAATGTGAATTTCTGGCCGCATTGCGGTAAAGATGATGGATATAATGTTTTTGTGAATTTGCGCACAGGATTTGTTTTGGTTCTGTAAAATGAACACAAATAATAAGTACTAAACAATAACATGTTTAAAACCTCGTAGACCAGATAAGAGCTTTTTCACCTAACCTTTGCAAAAAAGGTGGCTAGTGTGCTGACTGTGATTACAGAGGATGGAAGAATGTACAAATCACGTGATTGAAATATAGCTGAAGATGAAACTGATTCTCTCCTGAAATGATCAGCTTGCATAGCATCCACATTGAATAGAAAATAGTCGATGCCAACTGTATATTATGATTACTAGTCATGATAAATAAATGATCGTATCAAGAAGTCTATCTTCTAACACGGCGTGATACATTTTATGGTCTCCTTCAACGCTAAACAAGCGGAAACTATTCATGACAATTATTCGCTGCTCCTGACAGTCACCAGCATACCACCCAGCCAGCAAGAGATTCTTGAAGCAGCATCCTCATTTTCTTTTTTAAACCATAATGGAAGAGAGGTATTTAGACTCTGTCTCAAGACAGTTCACATTTCTTCAGGCTTCAAACATGCTTGGAGGCACTGTGAGAAATTGTGAATGAACAACAGATACAAAGTGCATTCACAATAAAGTCACATAGTAACACTCACACAATTCATACAAAAGTGTATTAGATAGAATGTCTGTAAATGGATGAACTCACACAAGAAACCACTGAAAGAAAACCATGGTTAGCCAACACTATGGATCTCGATTCTCAAGTACCCTCCTGAAGGGTACCTTTATTATTATGCCATCCCATTTATGCTGCTAGAGATATCATGACCCTAAACCTAGCCACTGGAGTAAATGTCTCCTCACAGTCAATGCCTTCCTTCTGTGCATAACCCTTGGCCATGAACCTAGCCTTACATTTCTCCACGCAACCATCTACAATATACTTGATCTTATAGATCCAATGAGAGCCAACTACTGACTTGTCCACTGGTCTAGGCATGACCTCTCACACATCATTAATCATGATGGAGTTATACTCCACCACCATCGCATTCAACCACACCTGATGCTATGCAACCTCCTAATAGCTGGAAGGCTCTTTGTCAATGACCTCTGTCAGCAACGCCTTATACTTGTCTGGTTGTTTGTGCTCTTTGGTGCTTGCCCTAACAACTCCCATGAACTCCTACGCATTTCGCAATGTTTGTAACACCTCTTTGTTTCTTCTTCCACTGATTGTGGGTGGAGCTTCAAGCTCCTCCTCTTTCACCTGCTGCTATGTCTGCTGTGAACTCATTAGAGCACCTGCACTTGAGCTAGTGCTCGTACTGGTAACTATACTTGTATTCTGCTGTCCCTGCGATTGCTATTAAACCCTTGGAGCTTTTGTTGGCCCACTTTGATCATCTGTTGGCAACTCACGAGATTTTTTGAAGGCTTTCTCCTCTTGAAAGTTAACATCCCCTTTCACGATAATCCTCTTGCTACTAGGAATATAGATCTTGTATCCCTTGGATGTTTCGGTGTACCCAACGAAAAAACCCTTCTCTACAGTGTGATCCAACTTGGTGTGATTGTCATCTAGCACGTGAAAATAAGCTATATTGCCAAAGACTATGAAGTGTCCAACCTTTGGGTTCTTTACTGTAAAAGCCTTTTCTGGTGTCATCTTCTCCAATGCTCTATGAGGAACCTTGTTTTGAATATACACTACTTTACTAGATGCCTTTGCCCAGAGAAATCTAGTCAGGTCCTGGTCATATAACATCGCCCTTGTTGCCCCAACTATCATCTTGTTCTTCCTCTTTGCAACCCCATTCAACTATGGGTTGTATGGAGCTGTCCACTCTCTTATGATGCCCTCCTTCACACAGAACCCCCTGAAGGCCTTATTTGTGTACTCTCCTACATTATCTGTCCAAAGCACCTTGATCTTTCTTCCTGTCATGTCTTCACAAGAGTCTTAAACTCTTGAAAGCGATTGAAGACTTCATCCTTTGTCTTCAAGAAATAGATCCAGGTTTTCCTGGAGAAGTCATTGATAAAGGTTATGGATTGTTCATAATCCCTGAGAGATTTTGTGGATAATGGGCTACATATATATGGCTGTATCAACTAAAACACACCCTTGGCTCTACTGTCACTCCTTGGGAATCCTGCTTTCGTAAACTTCCAAGCACGCACCCTTTGTGAGCATCATCATGTTCCGTGCTAATTCCTTGAACTCCTGTTACGGTCTCCCCGAGCAACCTGAGTGCTCCATGATGTAAATGTCTCATCCTCCTATGCCATAGTTCTCCTATATCTCTGCTACTGTTGCTGCTAATCAGTGCCTTTGGATTATCGATCTGCAACTTATACAATTTGTTGCTCCTAACTCCAATCTGTTTAACCTTCTTCCAATTTTGGTGTTTGATGTACACCTTCTGCCCAACAAAATAGACATCATAACCCTTGTCCTGAAGTGCAAAAATTGACATCAGGTTCATCCCTAAACTTGGCACATGCAACACATTTGTAACACTGGTGCTCTTGCCAAACTCTCTTTGAATGTTGATGGTCCCTCTCCTGATTGGAGTACATTTAGTCTTGTTTCCCATATGGATCTGGAATTCGATCTCTTTTTCATTATAAATGGGAAAATATTCTCTAACTCTCGTGATATGTATTGATGCTCCATTGTCAATATACCAGATGCCTGTGGATGTAGAGCTAGAGAGGTAAGCTATGAGAGCGAATTTGTCCTCTAGCCTCGAAAACAAATCCTTAATCTTCGCGAAAGCTGTTGTCTGCTTCCCTTTCTTTTCTCCCTTCTTCCAGTTTAGACATTGGTTGACATAGTGTCCTAGCTGACCACAACCAAAGCACTTTATTTTACTCAAGTCTTTCTTCTTCTTTTCTCCTTTTGGGCTTGTTCCCTTGCTGGACCCCTTTTTGCCTTCCCTTTTCCTTCTAGGGCAACATTTTCTTGTTTCTCCTCACCCTTTGGAGTCTTTCCGCTGTTGCTACTATTGTCATTGACATTGACTAAGCTGAGCCTAAGCTCTTAGGCGATCCCAACTTGGTAACTGGTCTCGTCCATTAATAACTTGGACAAAGACATCCCACTGCCTACAAAATCCATTCAGGGCCACTCGCACCAACTTGTCATCACTTGGATTATCTCCTATTGCAGCCAACTCGTCCTTGACAAGTTGAACTTTGGTAAGATAGGAAACTATGTCTTCACCCTTGAGCATTTTAATGCTCTTTAGCTTTTCTTTGAGAATCAACTTCCTATTTTTCGTAGGATTTTGGTACAAATTTACAATTGCATCCCACATCTCCTTCGCTGTGTCCTTCTCTATGACATGAGGGACTAGATGGTCCTTGACTCCATCAAGGATAATTCTCTTCACTTTGGCATTCTCCTTTCTATAAGTTGCTAGCTGCTGTGGATTAGTTGGTACGACTATAACATTAGTTGCATACTCCTTCAATCCATGCTTGTCCAATAGAATAGACATTTTGGATATCCAAATGCCAAAGTTAGAGGCTCCATCCAATCTGTCTTGATCTCCCGAATCTGTTGTGACTATCTTTGAAAATATGGAAATATAGCAAAGCCCAAATAAATCTGAAGAATACAAACCGGGTTATAAACCCTCAACTTTTCTCTTCTTGTGCCCTGTGTTGATTTACTCCCGCAAACCCTCTTCACTTTAGATATGCTCTGATGCCATGTGAAATTTCCTTAATTGTAGTTACCGAAATCTATTCTTCTATCTTATGCAAATTACTTGTCTTCATAAATTAATCCCGACAAATAACAAATAAATCACTACTGCAATTTTCATAAATAATAACAGGAACTGATAAATAACCCACACACACAAAATAATGAACACCAATATTTTTGGACAAATTGTCCCTAAAAAACCCAGTGTGGGGAAAACTAGTTTTGTAGATTAGGATTTTATTATTAATCTTCAACAAAAACTGAGAATTACAATATGCTTGCCTCCTACTTGCAAATCTCTGACCAATATTTTTTTTCTTGACCAAATCGACTTGGAAACCACAAAGTCTCCCTCTGTAGAATATCATGACCTCTCTGTGCTATTTGCGTTGCTCCTAGCAATTTGCATTGGCTGCTCCAACAACTCGCACTTCCTTTGGGAAAATGATCCTAAGCAAATCTGCGTCTAGCAACTCGTCTGACCAACTTGCACTTCCTTTCGGAAACTGGTCCGACCACTGGAAAGTAAATCGAGCCTTTGTCATATACACTGGCAAACTGGCTACCCGCTTTCGTGATTTCAACCTCTCTTATGCTGATGAATTTGACCTCCTTCCTTTCATTGGAATCTTGAAATGTTTCGAGAAAATTCCTTTGGATTTTTTCCCAATCTTTTCTACTAAAACCCTTCCGCCGGTGTCTTCCTTGCTCAAAATGCGCCTTGATTTCACTGCAACTGGGTAATTCGAACTTCCTTGTGTGTCTCCAAAAGCCCCATCATTTGGCTCTTATAATCTCTTGTTGAGCAACTGGTGGCCAAGATCTAATCATAGTCAATGGTTAAGATCATCCTGACCCCTTCTCATGACTGTTCTACAAGTCACTAGAGCGAAATTGATTTACCTAAGTTAATTTGATTTAATTAATCAATTTTCCTAATTTAGACTTAGGAAAATATTTAATAATTGGCTAATTAATCTAATTAAGAAATTTTCCTTAGAAACTTTTTCTGGGTCTTGGAGAAAATTATCCTCCTATGTTCCTTAGCCTCTTAGACACCAATAAAGACTAGAACACTTGTCCGAGCTACTAAAAAAACTAACAAGCTTGTTGCTCTATTGGGTTAGGTGTTGTAATTAGTGCCAATGGGTTTGCTAACATGTACATATCCCACCCTCCTTTGGAATTCAACACGTGACCTTCGTGGTGAAAACTGGTGTTCTTATCTTTAGGTCCACTTATGCTGTGTTTGGTGTGTGTGTGTGCACAATTACATACATACATACATGCATATGCATGTATGTACATTCCTTGTGGCATTCCTTAAAATTATGGTTGTGACTTCACACATCCCCCAAATAGGTTTCCACATTTTTGCATTCCCACATCCCGGAAACTTGGTGGAACACTAATCAACTTGAAACTTAAAGCAATCAATCATGCCAAACTTTGCGGAAATGGATAAAAAATGAACCCTTTATAAAACATGTGCCCATTTCTTTATTTTTCTAAGTAGAAGGCTAGTGGGAAGTCCAAAAAACGATTTGAGAGGAGAGCCTTCAAGGAAAAAGATTCATGATAGGTGATGAGGGTTTCCAGTTAGAAAAAGGCCATGTGGATTTAGTACAAGGGGAGAGTGAGAGGTTAAAGGGGGACCCTTTCTAAGAAATTGAGGAGGATACCTAGGAATTCATTTCAAAGAAATGCAAATTACTAAGGATTGAGAAACGTAACATAAAAATATTCTATATATGGAGAAGAGGATGCAACAAAGAAAATAGAGTAAATGACAAGACACTAGTAGATCAGGCAAAGGCATTGTTCTAGGGGGGCTTATGTTAAAACTAGGATTGGAACTTATATTGTACCCTAAACAATCAAGTCATTCGAATACTAAAATTATGGCCAATGATCAAGGAGAAGTACACAAAGTGCTCTTATGTATTTTCTCCTATCCATAGGATTTATGTTATAGAAACATATGTTGGTATAGTAGTGTCGTAACTATTGCTAGTAGCGTTTTTGAGCTTCTTTCCATCGTTCTTTACCTTTGCCAACAGAGCATTTTGATAGACATCTTCAAGGGTGTGGATGTTGAACATCTCAAGATTCTTTAAAATTAGCATGATCAACTTGCCAATGAACTCAATTACCAACTTTGCTTCCCCATCCATCACTTCAATCCAGATTGTATGGTATTTGAACTTTTGGTATAGGCACCTACCATCTAGGTGGACTTTTGTTGCAAGTATAATCACTATTGTTGTCATTCCTTTTAGTAGTTGACAAGGTTGAACTTATCCTTGATTAAGAGTTTGAAATTGACCTATGCAATGACTTGGATGGCATTATGTGTTTGTTGGTGCTCATACAAACTCTCTCACCATAGCTTTGTGAAGGTAATCTTGTTTTTATCTGTTTATTTCAACACATCATAATAGGAATCTATCATTAATCGTCAAGGACAAGTAAACAAGTGCTCTTTTGTAATTTTGCCTATTTATAGTAATTCTGTTATAGAAACTTGTGCCATAACAATAGTGTTGGAAAATTAACACTGCTAGAGTTGTTAGGCTTCTTCCAACAATTCTTAGCCTTTATTAACTTAGCCTTTGGAATTGACATAATCAAAAGTGTGGATGATAATCATCTCAAGTTTCCAAAGAATTAGCATGAGCAACCCACCAATGAGTGCTGTGATCAACTTTGCTTCTTCACCATAACTTTGATCCAAATTGTATAGGGGTTGGACTTTTGGATGTAGAAATCTACCATCTAGTTAGATTTTTGTTGCAGGTACTGCAACTATTGTTGCAGTTCCTTCCAATAGTTGACAAGATTGAATTTTTTTCTTGGCAAAGAGTTTGAAATTGTTCCATTGCCGTGGTTTGGGTGGTGTCAAGTGCTTGTCAATACACACAAATTCTCCCACCAGAAACAACTTCTTTGCACATGCATAACTTTGTAAAGGTGATATTGTCTTCATCAATGTACTATTGCACTTCATGATAGTTGTGTAACAACTTTAGCCAATGATCAAGTCCCAAATTGTCTGTTTGGTCACTTGTGGGGTGAAATTTCCACCTTGGTTCCAACTTTGAAATAAACCAATTTGGCAACAAACATCCTCCAACGCCACTTAATTTTTGGTTGGGGCTACCTCTTGAGGCCTTATGGTGGACAACAATTTGCAACATTGTCATGGAGGAAGTTAGCACCTATGGCAAATAAGCAATATTAGTCAATTCCCTATTCCTGACCTTGCTATTAAGATTAATAACTTTTGCCTTGAGTAGTTTCATGCAACTCTACGATTCTTCTTTTGAGAGTAAGTCTTTACCTTGAACTATGCATAAACTCCAACAACTGTGTGCAATGCCAATTTGGTTTGGATATATGTTAGCAGAATTTGAGCAACCATAGATACAGTTGTGACGAGCTCAGATTACCTACATAGTCACTCTTCTTTGGCACGATAAATGCTTAACCGATTAGACAGAATAAAAAAGACTTCATAAATCAATTATACACATTGGTGCAATAATATGGACACCCAACTTGGCTCTGAATCTTTGATTAAGTTGGTATAGTGAGATATGAACATTATGAAAAACTTACAATTCTCATTCCTATGTCACCTGGTTTGGGTTCTTGTTTGAATTCAGGGGCATTATAATTTGATAAAAGTTCATCTGGCTGGAAAGAAGTTTGATAAAACTGCGCCATTAAACTCAATTATATATATATTTATTTATTTATTTTTTTCCAAAGAAATAAAGCTTTTTATTTCACTTATAGTCAAAATAAAATACATTTTGTAGATGCTTAGAGCATTCTGATGGCTTGAAGCCCAAAGAGTTTCAGCTGAAATTACAGTCATCTATGTCACCAATGTACAAAATAGCCTCAGCTCTATATATATAGGTCAATAGTTTCACCACTGACCTGGATTCATTTATAATCTTTTATCACATATGAATATAATATATATATATATATATATATATTTTTTTCTGAGGACATTATGAAATTATAATTATGTATTATTAATTATATAACTTATATAATCTTTAATACATTATAAATTTATATATAATTGATATTAATCTTTCTTTAATACGTTATAAAATATCTATATTAACTGAAATCTCAAATCTAATACAAATCGTCACATTGAAACCTGAACAATGTTGGAGATTGGAGCATCAAAAAATGTCAACAACTTGGCACTACGACTTGCATGCAACAAAAAAAATCTGATAGAGCCAAGACATGGACAAAATTAGTATACTTTCATACTTCGGCATTTGACCTCCCTTAGTTAACACTTATAGCAAGTGGTGAATTTTTCTTTATGTTAATCCCTTGTACACATGCCAAATTTGGACAAAAGTTTGCCGAGTTTCAAATTTGGGTTTCAGATTTGCCTAAATTCAAATTTCAACCTTCAAATGTGGCAAACCTATTGACTATGTCTCATTCCACTATTAACCACCTACGACAACCACCAACCCATTCACAATCCTAAGGTGGTGTATAAATAATCTACCTAGGGCACCTACGACAACCACCAACCCATTCACAATCCTAAGGTGGTGTATAAATAATCCACCTAGGGAATACAAAATGATTTGTTTTTTCAACAGTGATTACATGTGTATAAAATTTGGGCTTTTGTGTAGGATTGCTTGCTCAATTGTCTATCACACCACACTTGTATTGAGCTGGGATTGTGGTATGCAATGAAGTGCGGGACTTGTTGTTGCACAAACTAGCAGGCCTTGTGAATAGATAAAAGCTAGAAGGCACAACAACACTTGCGACAGAGGCCCATTGTCACCACAGCCTAAGTCCCCTACTATTCTCAGATTTTCATCGATGAGAGGACTCCCAATATTACTCACTTGTGATATATGCCTCTACGATAGGCTTGAAGCGAGGCAAGATGGCTCATTCAATGGAATGGTTCAACAAAAGCACAAGCTTTGGGAGAAGCTATTAGGACTTTCCATGGAAAACCTCTTGAAAACACGACACTGGGGTTGAATTTTGACACGATATATATGTGTTGAGAAATCAATGCATGAAGGTATTAGGGTTTGATTCCTCTTTTCTTGATAATGACTTGTGATTTATGTTGGCTTCTTTTACTTTTTTATTATATTGTCTTTCATGAAGCAATTACCAAATTAAATGTATATGAAGATCACAAGAACAAGAGACACAAGATGTAGGCACTCAACCAGGGAAAAACCCCTATCTGGGGGAAAACCCAGTCCAACTCTTCCACTAGTAGATTAAAATCAAGATGAGACAATCCAAGACCTTTAGACAAAGACCTCCTCCAATCACCAAGTCAACCCTCCCTTCAAGTAGATGGCCTCTGCCAAAGTTTCCAAGTATCAGCTCTTCAAATGCAGCTTCAATCCAGAATTTCAGCCCCCAACTTCACAATTTCAGCCCTTAGCTTCAGAATTTCGGCCCCCAACTTCAGAATTTCAGACTTGCAATTAATTTAGAAATTTCGGCCCCCATCTTTAGAATTTCAGACTTGCAATTAATTTAGAAATTTCGGCCCCCAACTTCAGAATTTCAGACCTGCAATTAATTTAGAAATTTCGACCCCAGCTTAACTCCAGAAACCCTAGCAAACTTCGCACGTGTGAGAGAGAGATGCCCAAAAACTTAGATTTTTCTTCTTACTTGGATTAGGTCTTCTTCTCTCGCACTTCACTCTTTTTTCATCCTTTTTCTCTTTGTAGATTGAACTTGTGTGAGTGTGCTTCCAAGTGAGTTAAGCTGCCTCTCTTTATATTGCCTCTTTAGGGTAAAATTGCCTCCAATAGGGCTGACTTCTCCAGGACAAGGCCGACTTGGTGAGGAGGGACAAAATGACTATTTTTGACTCAAATAAATTTCCTTACAAAAGCCCACGAAGGGTCTAATAAATATTACAATGACTCTTTTGACTCTTGACAAGACATGAAAGAGCATGAAACCCATGCTTCAATTTTTTTTTCTTTTACAATAATTTTTTTTTTTACAAATACAATTATGAAGACCGACACTAGTTACATTCTTCAACAATATGTGCATCCAAGGTCAAGGTAGGAGAGAGGAAATACAATGAATGATTTACTTCACTTAGCACTAAAGAGATTGCCTTCAAAAAATCCCTAAGTTGAAGGATTAGCCTCAAGGGTTCCCTCTTGATGTGACAACTAGTGCATCAAAATCTATGGAGAATCCACCACGGGAATTCCACCAAAACTGGAGCAACTTTAGAGGAGATACAAAGGAAGTTTTTTATCCAAGCCAAACTCAAATATTCCTCCTCTATTGGAATTTGTACCAAGCCCTAGGAGAGTCTCCTTATCCTTAAAGGGACGAAGAAATAAAGGTTTAAAAGAGAGACTATTTTGATTTTTTTGATGACCACCAAGGATTTAGGATCAGTGCCTAGCCAGGGGAGATTTGGAGTCATGAAAGATCTTAATATGGGAAACTTGCTCTTCAAGGAGACCTAAAGGTTAAGGCTTTTGCTGCCCCTTTAGGTATTTATACTTCTTAGACACTTGTTAATGGAGTTTCAAGGATAACATGCAAAAATCCCCTAGGAACATTCATTCATACACTATGTAATGAGTAACATATGCAAAAAAATTCTCAAGAGTTACAATTTCAAACAATATTCAATAAATAAGGCATATTAATAACCTTGAGACATTATTCCATGCATTAGACATTAGCGAAATTCAGAAATTTATCAATAAAGAGTACTTACAAGATAGTGAAGAGTATATCCATCCATAACAATGCCAATTAGAAGCTCCAAAAATGAGACAAGATTATCCAAACATCAAAATTCATCCATAATCCTTCAAAACTCTTCACAAACTGTAGGTTCGAATTTTCCAAATAGGTCGAAAATCCAAGAGTTCATGGTTTGAAATGGGAGAGAGTCTCTCCAATTTATACATGAAATAAGGAGTTCGAATAACAAATACAAGAAGCCCCTCTAACATGCCTAAATGCTAAGTAACCCACCCATGGTTACAAGCCACCATGATAGCTTTAAAAAATAATTTTATTTCTCTCCAAAGCCCACGCAAGGCTGACGTCATGCATGCGTGGAGGCCTAGAGAGGTAGCGTTGAGGCCTCTTGTGCTAAAAATGTGGGAGAGGGTGATGCCCTTTGTATGCTGTAAAACATCTCCGAGTCCCCTATTTTGGGTTTGGGGCTCCAAAATGGGTCTCATGGGTCTCCATGTGGCTCAAAATCAAGTCAATGCTCCATCAATGAGGGCTAGAAGATGACACATGCCCTCCCATGTCTCCTTAGGAAAGACATAACCTTCTCTGGGCCTTGGATCAATTGCCAAGTGTTAGGTGCAATGTGTAGCCAATTGGGGCAACGTGATCCAAGTGCATCCTCAACTTGAATAACTGGGGCACGAACAAACAAATGGTGGTGCTGAAGAAGCCCATGGTATTGCAATCAATGCTTTGCATGAATGGAGGCCCATGACTCTCAATGCCCACGCTACAAATGCCATTGTTATCCTCTTGAGGGCTTGGATTCTGTATAGGGAGGCAAAGTCCAAGATGCAAAGTCCAAGATGAAAACCCACCTACATTTCTATTTAAGATCCAATGTGTCTCCTCACATACAAATACAATGATTCATTAGTGCAATTGAGTGAAAAAACTTGTTAACCAAGGGCAGAAATGAGAACTTCATAGTGGTTTCCCTTCCGAATTTGGGGCTTTGAACATGCAATAGTGTTACCTTCTTGGGTATGAGTGGTTAATGAAGGACCCTATCAGGTGGTTTCAACCTCTAAGGGAATGACATATCCAAGTTACATCCTTCAAATGCCAGGTGTCATGTTAAATGGTGATGGAACAGAGTGGGGACAAAGGGAAGGCTCTAAGCCACTTGCCATGGTACAAGGGTAGCTATGATGAGGAGAGCCCATACCTTGGGTATATGAATGTAGGAGGGAGAAATCGTGGTATATGAGTTACCCCGACCTTTATTTTTCCACCCTTCTTCATATGCCTTTTGCCTTTTATCGATTTTTCTTTATTTTACTGATCAGGGCTCCAGGGGATGAGAGCATGATGTGTAAGATATGGTAGTCGTTACCCCCTTAATGTGGGGCAGTTCATCGCCCACCAGGGTTTGGGACATTCATGGGTTCCTTAATGATGCAAGGGCACTCATAGGGGCCCTAGGAATAAGGATGATGGCCATAATGATAGGGCGTAAAGCTCATGTTTGGCTTTTGCCCACATGCTAAATTTTATTGTCTCGACCATCTTTTTGCAGGGTTAGAATTGTTCCATTAAGATACTAGAAAGTGTTGATGTTTGTAGCTCGGGCAAGTACTTCTACATAGGCCTAGGTGGCCAGGTGTGCAAAAGTCGCCCAAAGTCTTTTTAAGACACATGTTCAAGTAAGAGTAAGTTGCTATTGTAACTTAGCCTAAGTCTAGCTTAGGAAAAACACATAATTAACTATGTTGGCTATTGAGCCAAAGAAACTTGGGAAAAGTAAAGTAATTTTCTCTAGTTATTATGTTTTAATCTTAAGTGAGGTGAGATCTAATCTCAATGGTCAATCACTTTGGAGATTAGGGTTATCGATTTAGCTCAATGTAAAGTTTTAAAAGCAAATCTAAGGAGAGGGGAAAGACACCATACATCAACACAATACATTGAGAGAGGCATCTCAATGGCGAGTGGAGAAGGACTTCCATTCTAGTGTGCTGGGTATGAGAAAAGTGCAAAGGTGTAGTGTAGGAGATCTAGATCAGCCTTGGAGATCTAGGGCATGGTCAGTTGGATCAAATACATGGTATGTTGTAATTGTATTTTCTTTAGTTGGGTCATTATCCTAGGATGGAAGCCCAAGTACGTTTTGATTGAGTTATTAATGAAGAACTGATTTGATTGGACAAAATCTGTATGTGTCACATGTGATTGAGATCGATGTAATTTTGCTTCCTCTAATTGTTTTAAGAACCTATTTGTGCATTTATTTAGTAGATCTATAATCTGCTAGGTTAATAAAGTGCCAGCTGCTAGGTTCACGAGAATTTAATAGAAAGTCTGAGATAGTGCCAAGCTCTTGCTATGATTGACATTGAAGTTGTTATTTGCAATGTGCATCTTGTGTTTATTCTACATGAATATGTACCTCTAAAATAGTGACCAAAATTGTGTGCCCATGCTTAGAAAAATTGTTAAGTTAAATTTTTGATTAGTGTGGCTCCTTCAATCATGGACCTAGTTGATCTTTGACTCCCTCTGGCATCAAACCTCCTTGCTTATGAGTGGCCTCCAATAATTGTCCTACTAGTTGGGGAAACTTAGCTTGAATTTACTTCAAGGATCCCAACTTGATAAGGTTTCAGGGCTTCTTATTTGGTTGCCTACTCTTTCTAATGTAGAATATATGCTTCTAGATTCACACCAACTTTAGTGGCAAGCTCTTTAAGAATCAAGGAGACATATTCTTCATCATCATTGCCCAACATTAATGATTCATAGAGCTTAAGGGGATTCACATTGAAGACTAGCTGAATCCTCAATGAAAGCCCATAAGTCGAACTTGAATGCGTTCTCTCTAGTCTACTCAATGGTGGTATAAAGTCAAATCTAAGCTTCTTGATCTTCCTATCTTTCTTTTTGAAGTGTTCTGTCTAATGGTAAACCTTGTAGAAATTTTCTGAAGTAAAGCATAATGCAACTTTAGGAATTTCACATTCCTAAAGGTTTCTTGGATCTTAAACCTGTGAATTTTCAGCCTTAGGGCTGTTATGAAATACAAATAAACCAACAACAACAATGGACAATATTTCATCTCTTAACCACCCCAATCAACAAGACAATTCAAGAGAAAAGGTACCAAAATGTGCCAAAAGTTTCATCCTTTTAGGGCGATCTTATCATGCAGCAATCGGAGCTGAAATTCATTTTATGACAGCTGTAGTAATTACAGCAGTAAATTTGCCTGATCTTGTTCAAAATTAATGTTAAATTACTTAACAATTTTAGCCTCAAGTTATGTTGAACCAGCAAGACATACTAGTGCTGGAAGTTACCAAACCATGAATAAATAGATTGTGGAAAGTTAAATTTGCAATAGAGGTAATTGTTGAACAACTGAAAGCTTCACACACTTACACACACAAAGACGAAGTTCATGTACATGCTATAGCCTCATCTCAAAGCAAGTACAATCCTCTAGCTTAACAAAACCCTAGTAAGGAAAAACCAAGAAAATTCTGGCTCCACTAAAGATTCTCCACAAGCAAGCATCAACATTGGCAAGTCCTCACTGGCTTCAATAACAAGCTTGTCTTGCACAAGCTTTCCACATTGGCACAATTGTCTTCCTTAGGGTTTGCAAATCCTAGCCATGTTGTATCACACAAATACATGGTAAGACAACTCTAGTGCTAGCCTGGAAATCTACATGTCCTCCCTAGGGTTTGAATCCTCAAACCCCAAGTCTACCTCTTTTGTGTCATCACTATCACCAAGACCTCCATGGATCATCAAGAATAGAAGAACTCCATGACCTTTCCCTGGTCTTACGTCCTATTTGAAAAAGTCTCCAAATTCATGCAAGGCATTAGCTCCACTCTCCACATCTTCTAGGGTAGAAACCCTAGCATTACAACTACAACCATAAGAACCATCATCATCTTCAACATCACGTTCTTCTCTAGGGCTTATGTGTATAGTACAAACACTAGTGATCATAAGAGCAAGCCACAACATCACAAAATATCAATTTATCAAAGAAGATCCAAGACAACCCCCTCTCCCCTTATCTATTCCCAAGGTTTTCTCATGAACCCTCGCATCTCTAAGATAGATGAGGAAGAGACTAATAATATGAAATGACTCTCCTTCCTCTATATGCATGAGAGGTAAGGGAGGCCAACAATACATATATGGGCCTAAACCCTTACAAGCAACCTACAAAGATATGAGTAGGCTCACACACATGAAGCTCTACACTCCAAGGGTACAACATATGTGAAGCTTCAAGGTGATGTTGTACCCAAACAAGGTTTCCATACAAGAGTGCTCCACAAGATGTGTTGAATGCTCCTCCTTGGAGCCTCCAAGGACTTTAATGCTTCTCATAAGCAATGTGCTCCATTGGGTACACTCCTCTCACAAGAACATTGTTGCATCTTAGGTGTCCCCAAATCCCCAAGTCAACTCCACACCTCCTTGTAAGCATCCAACCTACCCCATCTTGTCTAAGGCTCAATGCCTTCTCCTGAATGCCAAATTCTCCTCCTCCATTGCAAGGCATTCTCCAAGCAAGCAACCTCCTTCATGTGGCCAACATATAGAATGCCACCAAGTTGTCCGAAAATCTTTAATGTCGTATGGAAGAATGTCATGCAGGCACCCAACTGACGTCAAGCAATCATTTAGTAAGTGATTTCCAACGTGCAAATTGATTGGAGACCATCTAGGGGCTAATCATACACCATGTACCCCAAATCTCATGAAGCATCCCCAACATGGTGTAAATACTTATGGTTGAACTCTAAAATCCAACACTCCCTTTTTACAAGGAAAGTGTTTTCACTGACACCTTTTGACTCTCTCTTCAAAGCCACCAAACCTACAATTTGCAAATCTATACTTGTTGTAGTTTTGGAATAAACCATTATCTATTGAAACAGAACTGTTACCCATCCATCATAGGATGCTATCACAACATCTCATGCTGACCACCTGTGAATTTGAAGGAACATAACGTTGGATCATAAGCTACTTTCCTAACATAATCATCCCTCAAGCTTGTATCATGGTTCAAAATGTTTGAATGCCACATCATAAGTTGTTCAAGACATTCTGTAAAACAAAATCACATATTCAATTGTACTTTCTAGCTGCAATTTTTTTTTAATATAAAGATAACCAATGTGATTGGGGGAGGACATGATTGAGGAAGGGTGTGATGATAAGAAGCAACAATGGGTGGACTTGTGGTACGGAAGGCCATATAGATGTGTGGGAGAGTTGTACAATACAGCTAGAGGAGGGTACAAGCGTGATTGTTGTAGCTTAGGGTTTTTAAGTAGTTTTGCGTCATCTTATAAAAGAAAACTTATGGCCAAGGGCAAAAATGGAAGAGAGAAGGGATTGGGCATTGGAAGAAACCGACAGATGTATTGTATGGATATGATCTACGATAGTATATATATTTAGCTATAAATCTGCCCAATTTTGTGGTGCACCATCTTGATTCTTGGTAATAGGCAAGGGGTTTCAAATGTTAATGAGGCGGAGGATATTTTAGTTCTTGGGTGTGCAAGAATTCTTGGCTTTGATGATGTGTATTAGTGTTGAAGCCATTGAAGGGAGCATTTTGCCCCTGATTATGATCCTCCAGATCTGTTTGAGATTGAGGGTGGAGTTCAAGCTATGGAGCGTTCCTTGAATGCCAATTCCTTTGGTGTTGAGAAGGGTTCCTCTATTCCTGTTGGAGAACACAATGTGAGCGCTGTGGGTGGCGAGCTTGTGATTAGCTTGATTGTTGATTCTTAGACTATGGTAAGCTTGATGCTTGTGGTGAGCCTTTGTGTTTGGAGGGGATGCCTACACATGTAGAAGGTTTAGGGATTATAGTGTCTAATGGGGTCAACATTGTGATGGTGGTGGGGGAGGACCTAGTGATGGGAGAAGAGAAGCAAGCTTCTAATGTGAAACCAAATCAGCCTCTTGTGGAGTTTTTGCCCAAGGAGATTACGATTCCCTTTTAGCCTTCAATAAAAATTGATGTTTTGCCCCATCTAGGCTTTGATGGTTTGAACTTCTTCCTTGTTGATAACAAGGATTATTTTGAGGGGAATATGCATTTGGAGATTTGGGGAGTCATTTTTTTATGCCACATGTTGGATGAAGAGGCTTTTAGTCATTGGTCTTTGCTAAATTGGGAGGCCAAGGGTATTTCCTTGACCTCATTTTGGGGCATGAATTCGAAATGTGCATACCTTCTATTTAACGTAGATGTTGTAACTCTTTCTAGGTGTTATAGTATAATACTTGGAACATTGTTGTGTCTCTTTCTTGTGCTTAGTTATGGAGGGCGAATTCTGATTTAGAAGATTGTGGTCAAGCTAATTAACTATTTTGGTTAGAATTTTCCAACCTTCTGGTTGATATGTGGCTTTTTGTTGATTTGTTTACACAAAAGTTTGGTAAATTTCTCATCCTCGATGGTCCACATAATTCATTCTTTCAAAGTTATTCTAAGGGTGTGTGTTGAAGTAGGCTTGAAGTGGAAGCTTCCCCTGTACATCTTAGTATGCATTATTCATGGAGTCAAAGTGGTGGAAAGTACGATATCTTAACTTGTCAAATGCTTGCTTTGCTTGCTAGGCTTAGAATCATTCAATTTGGGATTTCCCTCTTTATAGATCCATGCACAAGGAGTATGCAAGTGTTGGTGTAGGTGTGACACACTTTTTATGGTGCAAGGGTGGGGGCCTCCTTTGTGGCTTTGAAGCTCGATGTTGATGGCAGTGGGTCTTCAAGGGGTTTAGGTCTTGGAAGAGGTGGTTCCTTGGGTGGTGGTACATGTTTAGGAGTAGGTGGCATTGTTGCAAGTAGTCTCAGTGCAAGTCTTGGTGGTTGAAGTTTAGTGGTTTAGGTGCCGGTGAAAAGGTTTATCTTTTGTTGGTGCTAGTGTTGTTCAATCTTCTGGTGGTTAGGCAGTTCAACCTTTCCTTCTTGGTACTTTCATTAGTGATAAGGCAACTTGGTGTGCCTTGGGCTTATGTCCCTAAGGCTATGGGGACTACTGTTCATTAGGGGTCTAGTAGTATGGAGATTAGGTAGGGTTGGTAAGTTAAGTCTCTCAAGCGAAAGGTGTTTTCCTCCCTCTCGCATGTGAAAAAGATGACTAGTGCTTCGAGGCTATAGCAACAAATGGAATCCTATAAGGATGGGGTGATTCATTCACTTGATTGTTTGATGCTCGAGGGTTTTGAGATGGGAAACCGATACAATAGTTTAGGACTTCATCTCTTGTTGGAAGGAAGTTCCCTCCATGATCTTATAATGTGTGAGGGATGATGATTCCTAGTTGCAAACAACTTTTAGAGGGGTGTTGTGACGATTTCGATTAGATGTGTTATTCTTACAGGATGTGAAGGCGTTGTTGAACTACTATTAGTATGGCCTTTTTTGGGCCTTGGACTATTGTCAAGGGAGTGGGGGGGTGGTGATTGTTGTCTCTTTGTCCTTGAAGAGTTTTGTGTGTTTGGGTTAGATGTTGAGGATTAGTGTGTTTGGGTCACTCTTTTGATCCATGATTGGGTCTAAAGTTTTTCTTGTAGTATAAGCCCTTAATCTTAGGAGTCCCCTTTGGGATTGGAGGGCCTCCTCTCTTGCCACTATATAGTGGATTGTGGGTGGGGTGAGGGGGGTTAATATGGTGGTGTGGGATTGGGACTAGAGTGGAGGCAGAGGCAAAGTGACCAGTTGCTCAAAGAAGTAGACTTGGTGTTGGTGTGAGGCAACTTTATAGATTTCTTATGCCAACTAGAGACAAAAGGGTCTTGACTATGTAGGTTGCTTCACTTGGACCAATTATAATTGGGGACATGATAGAGTGTAGACTCAATTGAACTGCTTTTATGGCCCTTAGGATGAGTAGCCTTTTCTAGCAAACTTCCCTTAGTGGATATTTTGATGGATATGGTTCGGTCAAATCATCTTTTGATTTTTAGACCCTTCTTTCTCTAGGTCACTTTACTAATGCACCATAGTGTTTAGTTTTCAAACTGAACATGTCAAATTTAGAGTTAGGGAATTGTGAGGCTTTTTTCATTGGGTTTGGAACCATTTTCCACAATCGCTAGGTTTGCGAGGGTGAATCCTTGGGTGGGAGTTCACTGTTTGTTGCATTATCAAGTTCATGAGAGGCTAGGGCAGGATGATGGTTCACAAGGGGAGGATTTTTATGGTGGAGCGTGATGGAGACTAGAGTGGAGGCAACGACAAAGTGATTAGTGGTTCAGAGAAGCAGACTTGGTGTTGGTGCAAGGCAACTTTATAGATTTTTTATCCTAGCTAGAGACAAAAGGGTCTTGACTATAGGGGTTGGTTCACTTAGACCAACTACAGGTAGGGACATGATACAATTTAGGTTCAATTGGACTACTGTTATGGCCCTCATGATGAGTAGTCATTTCCAACAAACTTCGCCTAGTGGATGTGTTGATGGATGTGACTGGGTCTGATAATCTTTTGATTTTTGACCCTTTTCTCTCTAGGTTACTTTATTGATGCATCGTAGTGTTCAATTTTCAAATTCAACATGTTGAATTTAGAGTTAAAGGATTTTGAGCCTTTGTTCATTGAGTTTGGAACCTTTTTCTACAATTGCTAGGTTTGCAAGGGCAGATCCTTTGGTGGGAGGTCACTAGTTTGTTGCACTATCAAGTTAATGAGAGGCCAGGGCAGGAGATATCTTGGAGTTGTTGGTGGCTTAACAAATTTTGGAGGAGGTTCACACTTTTATTGAGGACACTCATAATATCACTCTTCAAGAAGGGGTTGTAGAGAGGCTTATATAGGTGAGGGTTCTAGGATTCATTCTTGTCTCCAATCGATCCAGGAGGGAGATGAGTGGTCCAAGATAACCTCCCAAGTTAAAACCACAATATCAAGAAGGAATCTCCCCTAAACAAAACCTACCTATTCCAACCAAACCACATTCTAAGGCACTAACCAAATCCTCATAGCCAGGGCCTTGGCCAGTATTTTATAATCAATTGTAAGCAAGGTAATCAACTACCTTACCCTAATGGTATCTCTCGTTGCATTCTTGGGATAAGTTTAAAACTTTAATTAGCCCCTAATTAAGAAACTCAAGCAAGTGACCAAATGCAAATACCTCTAAAGCCAATCTACAAATTCATTACTTATGGAATCCAACATAACATTATAGAACTCACAAGGCAAACCATCAAGCCCCTGGGAATTGCCATTCTACATAGATGTCAAAGTGGCAAAAACATCCTGAGCAAGGAGCACATCATTTTTCAAATCATAAAGGGAAAAAAATATACTAGAAATGAGAGCTAACCACACCATGAACCTCAAAGGGATCCTCAACTAGAGAAACAACTAACTGATGAAGACCAAGCACTTTATCTGCTACCACCTTCCATTTACGGAAGTCAAAATAAAACTTGGACCCCTCATCCACCTCCTGGATCTATTGGAGACAAGAATGAAGCCTAGGACCCTCACCTATATAGGCCTCTCTACAACCCCTTCTTGAAGAGTGGTATTATGAGTGTCCTCAATAAAAGTGTGAACCTCCTCCAAAATTTGTCAAGCACCAACAACCCCAAGATATCCCTTGCCCCAACCTCTCATTAGCTTGATAGTGCAACAAACCAATGACCTCCCACCAAAGGATCTGCCCTTGCAAACCTAGCAATTGTAGAAAAAGGTTCCAAACCCAATGAACAAAGGCTCAAAATCCTTTAACTCTAAATTGAACATGTTCAATTTGAAAACTGAACACTATGGTGCATCAATAAAGTAACCTCATGTGCAAGCATATGTTTGTAGGTCTGTAATAAACTAGACTTGTACACGATGACGTGTTGGGGTCATAGAGCTAGCTAGAGAGTGTCATTGTCTCCTTTTATAGTGGCAAAATTAACAAAGCAAGTTTCCTTGATGCTTTGATTAATTTGGTGGGTTTAGCCATTAAGATGAGTGCTAAGAGTGTTGGACCTTACCATATTGTCATGAGAAAGCCTGACCATTCTTGACATGTTTGTATTGGTTTAGGCCCCATTGATAGATTGCATCACGATCCCACATGTATGGGTTGCCAAAAAATCACTCCATGTTGATTTGAGTAGATTTGGAAGGTCTTCTACATCTTCCCTCTTCTAGTGTTTTATGTCTTCTTACCTTAAGTCTAACTTAGGAAAAGTACAATAATTAAAGTCATTGTGGAATATTGAGTTATTTTCAAAGGATAAATAATTTAATTATTTCACTTGGAAATAATCACAACCCTTGATCTCCAAGATGGTTTTAGAAGGGATATTGGGGTTAGGGATTTAGACTCAATGAAGATTATAAAAGGAGCCTAGCAAGGTGGTGAAGACATAAGACGAAGAGCACAAGTTGTGTACGTGAGTCATCACGAAGAGAGCGATTTTCTTTGCAGTGCAAGTGGCTCAGTGACCAGTGCACAGAGAAGGAAAAGTGCGAGTGGGTTCATGTGAATATAGGAGGGCCGAGTAGGAGGAGTTTGCAGGGTCAAGTGGCCGGAGGGAGATTGTATTTATTTGAAAAAGGCCAAGTTGCTAGAGTGCTGGGGTTTTCTCAGTGTGCATTAGTGGCAGGGCACATATCGAGTTGTTGGAGGGCGCATATCGATTTGTTGGAGGGCGCATATCGATTTGTTGGAGGCCAAGTTCTTCAGGCCGATTTCATCTAGAGGCAGATTTCCCTGAGGCTGATTCACCTGGGCCGAATTCATTCTAAGGGAGCCGAGTTGCAAGTTGTAGATTTGTATTTCTCCTTGTATCTCCGTGGGTCGAAAAACCTAGATTTTTCAGATAATGAAATGACAGAGAATTGATTGTGGGTTAATTAATTTTGCAATGTGTGATTGATCTCTTCGGTTTATTTCCACCGCATATTTTTAATTCTAGAAGTTAAAAATACCAGTGATTTTATTTTTTGACAAATCAATGTTTATGTGGATAAATAAATAAACTGCTTGGGATAAATTAATTTGCCGTTAGAAAATAAATCTGGCCGGTATTAGAAATTTGACATGGTATCAAAGCTATGTAGAAGACTCTGAAAGAGAGATCTAAGATGACGAGTGTTTGCAACAACGAGTTTTCCTTTTTTGCAACAACAAAATTATTTCTTGAATTTTGCAGTTGGGTTTTGTGGCCGCCATCGATTTGTGGAGATGGCATCATTGTTCAGCTTGAAATATGAAGACAGGTTGGATGGGGTATCAAATTTCAGCCCCTGGAAGGAGTGAATTACCTAGATTCTGAAGTCGAATGCTCTCTAGGATTTAGTGAGCAGAGACGTGTAGGTTCCTTCAGATCTGAATCTTGCAACCGAGCATAGGGCGAAGGATATAAAATGAGCTGCATAATTGTGGATGGTGTGAGGGATCACATAATACCCCACATATCAGTGAATGACACTGGAAGACAGATGTGGTTGGCTTTGACCAGTTTTTATCAAAGTACAAATGAGAATAGGAAAATTGCGCTGAAAGAAAAGTTGAACATTATAAAATTGAACAGATTTGAGACCGTGCCATCTTATCTCACGAGAGTCCAACAAGCTCGTGATGAGCTTGCAATTTTTGTGGAAAATGTGCATGATTTAGAGTTGGTCAAAGTGGCTTTGAAAGGGTGTGCGAAGCGAAGCAGTGGCCCACTGTTGTGGATGGGATTCTTGCTCATCAGTAGCTTCCTGATTGGAGTTGGTTATGGGATGAATTCACCCAAAAGGAGATCTGGGAAATTTCCTTGATCGGAGGACACAACAAAAGTGTGGTGAGGAGAAATATGAAGTTGCTCTAGTTGCACAAGCGAAAAAGGGCAAAATAAAGGCCAAGTAGAACCGGGGTGGAGGATCATCTTCACAGAATAAGAAGTAAAAGGACATGAGCAAATTAAATGCTTTGCTTGTCATAAGTTCGGGCATTTTGCTAGTCAATGTCCTAACAAAAAGAAGGGCAAGAGTAAGACTGCTATAGTAGGTATTTCACAAATGGAGGAGATGGTGGAGAAGTTCGAGAAAAACTTCGCCCTAGTATCTTGTCTTTCTGGAACCATCAAGAGAGGTGTCTAGTTCGTGGATAGTGGAACATCTCGCCATATGAGGGGATCTTGCCATCTTGGGATCTCTTCACCAGCATGACCAGGGGGCCCAAAGATGTAAATGTGGAGCTTGGTGATAAGACCAATTATGTAATTGAGGGCATTGGGAGTGTTGATGCCGCCTGACACATAGACCCAAGTTAGTGTAAGAAAAGCCCTTAACCCCACAAGGTGTAGCTTGGTGGCAAACCTAAGAGATGGGGCTGTCACCTATTCCTAACTCTCTCTGTTAAAGCTCTCTCCTAGGTCAAGCTAAGGGCGGTGGTCCCTAATGAAAAGTTAGATGAAATTGCTCTAAGTTTCTAGGAGATCCTAAATCAATGGGACTAATTCACAATTATTAGCAAGCTTAGTGAATATGATGAACAATGCAAGATATGGATTCAAGAATCAAATAAAGATATTCTCAATGATCATAAACACGTTATTCAAAAGATAAACATGTAAAACCAATGCCTTCATGATTGCTTCAAAAATGGTAAAGACTTGCTCAAATGTAAATATTTAAAATGAGATCATAAGTAGCCCTACAAAACAAATCAATGTTAGATAAAGAGATGTCAACTTGCAAGATATAAATTGCAATTTAAAGAGATGCTTTAAGCAAAGATACTATCACTCATGATTCAAAAAGCATGTAAAATAACAATTTAAATGACTTGCAAAATGAAATGAAATGAACCAAAACTTTAATTGCCAAAGAAAGATTTTTCACTCAATAAAAATGATAACTTCAATGGATGTTCACCATAACAAGTACATGATATAAATTTGCAAGTAACACGCTTTAAAAAAATAAGTGAAGTTAGAATGATATGCACTTAGTTAAGGTGAGATGCAATTATCTTGGTAAGTTTTAAACTAAATGCATATTGTAGGTGATAGATTCCCTTTTCAACCTCTTACCAAAGGGTAAAGATTGGGGTGATTGCAAAGAAGAGGGGTCGATGAAGCTCTTGTTTTCGTTAACGATACCCTTCCCCTAATCCTTACAAACCATGTGTGCCTTCGTTCCTACAAGTGGACAATGCCACCTTCATAACTACAGGGTCACACACTTTACCGTACTGTGTACTGGTTGGAAGAACTTTCCAAGAAAATCTTGGTGCTAATATTTCTATTCAACCAAGCTTATGTTTGAAGGCAGATTTTAAGAAATGCAAGTTATGCTAGTATGCCTAAATGAGATACATGTAAGTTTTTTCCAACAAAAATGTTGATTGCAATGTTTCAAAATAAGAACCATGAGATAGTGCTCAACTTAAGATTGCAATAATGATTTCAATTTGAGAAGTAAAGTGGAAATTAGCTCACAAGTGTTGCATGTTCTTCACCAATTGATCAAAAGTAGACAAGCTAAATGAAATAAGACAAATAAATTTCTTGAGATAAAATTGCTTCAAATGAAATGTAATGCTCCAATAATAACCAAAACATGTAGCATAAGTTGACACAATAATGAAGCATGTATCCAAATAATTATGAAACAATTTAAATAAGTCGAGTGCAAATGGAATAAATCAAAGCTTGTCAACCAAAATAAAGTGCTTGCACGTAAATGAAACTACTCAAGAAACAAGTTGTCAATGTGGAAAATTAGCATGCAAGAGCTTAGATAGCAAAATTAGCAAATGAAATGTGATGTGAGGTTGTGTTAATTCCCAATTAAACATGCAAATGAAATAAGTAGGAAGACTAGAAAATGAGATGCAAGTCAATCCGCCCACAAAGTCCTCTGTTTAAATGAGGAGGAGGGATGCCATGGGTAAAATCCCAAGCTTCCACACGCAAATTTGATCTTTTATTTATTTTTTGCAATGAGTAGAAAGCCTTTTAGAAGGCTGTCCAAAAGATGGAGAAACTTTTACAAAATAGGAACTATAAGGACTAGAGTCTCCTTCAAAAAATTGGCAATTGCAATGGCCAATGGAAACCTCTCAAAATCTGATAATTACAAGGACTAAATCAGCACCAAAGGGCCACGACTTAGCTAATTTGCAGTTGTCCTCTAATGCTCACGACCTCCTTGAAATTGGTGTTCAAGTGTGTGAGAGGTCCTGCAAAAAATTGTTAGAAGTTTCCAAAGTTTCTCCTTAAGACTCTTGTTGCCAAAAGCTCCAACTATGGATTGCAAAACAAAAGAGATTGTTAGTGGAGAG
The DNA here is from genome assembly GCA_000404065.3 of Pinus taeda. Classification (NCBI taxonomy): domain Eukaryota; kingdom Viridiplantae; phylum Streptophyta; class Pinopsida; order Pinales; family Pinaceae; genus Pinus; species Pinus taeda. Next base: position 68,173 of record APFE031753008.1, read on the forward strand.
AGCATGCAAAGGAAACAAAATATAGTACATACTAATATACAAGAAACCAAACTGAGTAATAGGGGTAAACCCCCATACTTGTTTAGCTTAGAAAATTGTTCTTAAGTAGCTTATGTAATCTTGAAAGCTCTAGATCAAAAAAACATCTAATTTAAATAAATGGATGATTCAAGTAGATAATGAGAAATAAAAACTCCTCACTTGCTCCACTTTGGATGAAAGTGTGAGACTTCTCCCACGCCCAAATGGATTCTTACACACAAATTTAAATAGATTTCTCCCTACACACTTGAAACAAATATTAGCTTGCAAATGGATTAGAACAACACAATGGATGAGATAGACCAAATATTCTTCCAAAAATAAATTTGCAAGCTCACTCCTAGAATGCTACTCTAAATCAAGGATATGTGGAAGATAGCTTGCACATATCAATCCAAAATATATGACAAATATAAGCTAACAACATTCAAATATGCAAGAAAATTGAAGCATAATAACAAGATTATGGAAGGATATCACCTCAAAATGCCAAGAGAACGACACCAAAATTGCCCCAAAGTCTTTTATTATATTAGCAAATTGCAAGTACAAAATGGCAGAGTTTCCTCGAGCACAATAACTCATGAATCCATAGTGAGAGCGCAAAACTCCTTTAAATAAGAATGCGAGAGCCAATCCCAAAGCAAAATGGTGAGAATCCCAATGCAAATGGGTGGCAATTCCACTGCTCCTTCATGTAATTCGATTTTCCCAAAGTGGCCATTCGATTTCCTTTAGAGAGGCCCACACAATCCCTGAAGAGGAGAACTCGTTGAGGTGGAAGGGACATGTGTATGTGAGAGTGGAGTGGTAGGAGACCACTCTCCACTCATCTCTTGTGAAACTCCAAGTCAAAGCCCACCAATTGGTGAGTCATTTCCTTAACTTGACTTGTCCTCCTAAAAAAATGTGATTTGCCTTTGTGAAACTCGTGGTCCCCTCAAGGAAATTCGTTTTTTTTTGTCACTTGTTTCTCCTTGATTCTTGGTCCATATCACTTTATAACTTGGCTTCAATTCCTTGATGATTTTCCACATCATTTAGCTTGTATGGATATTTATTTTCTCCAATTTATTTAATTTTTGGCTCAATTAATTGCCACATTTTCCACTAGACTTAGGAAAAGTGGGTTTTGAGGGCCTAAAACTTATTTTTTATTCCTTAAAGTGTGTCATAGTAGAAATTAGAGGGTGAGAGGTGTAATTTTGAGCACACATACCCCATACAACTTCCTTAGACATCTCTTATTACATTATATATTCATAATTTATTCAAATTTTCGCCATGTGGGAAATTTAAAAAATAAAAAAACACTGACTATTAGACCTATTCAAATTCCACAAAATTTTATGAGTGATCTAGTATGGTAATATACAATGACTCTAGACATTAGGACTCACCCAAGGTCTCACCATCAAGCCGCACTCCGGCTTTGGGGCTAGCTTGGAGGAAAAAATACAATTAATTATTAAGTCCTCAAAAGAACTTGATAATTAACCAAGTAAAAAAAACCTCCAAGAATAAACTCACTTGATGATAAGATCCCAAGTTACCTAGGCCTGTTACATGCCTCAACTCATCACACTAACATCACTTTACATCATCCCCGCAAGGCTTGTGGAATCTGAGTACAACATGAGAAGAAGATGAGAAGAAGAAATAGAGTTAAAAAACTCTGATGATATAGTGAACTTTGATGGTACATTTCGTCTCTGTCACATCCTTGGGCATAGAGTCTTACGAAATTTTTAGGTACACTTCAGTGGTCAACAGGGAGTATTGAGTTCCAGATGGACTCAAGTGGCATCATGGAGGTGAATGAGGTATTATATTTACCGGGGTTGGGGAAGAATCTCCTTTCATTTTCGGCCATGGAAGACAGAGGACTAGAGGCTAACTTTATGGGAGGTGAAGTGGCTGTTGGGTCGAAGGGGACCAATTTCAATAAGAAGTAGGTGATTGATGGGAGGGAAAGGGATCTCTATTTGTTGCGAGGGTAGCTGGTGAAGGCTCTCAATAATGATAGTGACAACCAGAGTGAGATTTGGCATAGGAGGATGGGGCACCTACACTACAAAGCTCTTCTGATGGTGCAGAGGATGGTTGCTAGTTTTCCAGAGATCCGAGTGGAGCAAGATGGATTGTGCAAAAGGTGTGCTTGGCAAGCAAGCCAAGGTTGCATATCCTCACAGTGAGACCAAGTCAAAAGGTGTGTTAGACTTGGTGCATTCTGATATTTGTTGTCCTATGTTTGTGATGTTGATAACAGGATCCTTATATTTTGTGGCGTTCATAGATGATTATTCCAGGAAGATTGGGATCTACTTCCTGAATACCAAGGATGAGGTCTTTGATTGATTTGAGGAGTTCAAGGCTCTTGTGGAGAACCAGACAGGAAGGAACATTAAGGTGTTGAGATCCGATAATGGGGACGAGTATACCTCCAACGAGTTCCTAGATTTTTGCAGGGAAGTAGGAATAAAGAAGGATCTCTCAGTACCTTACAATCGTCAGCAAAATGGGGTCGCTTAGATGCAAAATAGGACAATCATGGAGGCAACAAGGGCAATGATTTGTAATAAGGGGTTGCCCGTGTTTTTGTTGGTAGAGTGCTGCAATCCAGTTGTGTACGTGTAGAATAGGAGTCCTCACAAGGTGTTGGAGGATGTGACTACTGAGGAACTGTTAATAGGTGTGAAACCGGATGTGAGTCATTTTTGCACATTTAGTAGTCCAGTTTATGTCCATGTGCCTACAAAGAAGAGGACTATGCTATAGCCCTTATTTGAGAGGGGCGCGTTTGTTGGCTACAATGAGGTCTCAGAGGCATATCGAGTCTACATTCGAGGACAAATAAAGGTGATCTTGAATCAAGATGTCATATTTGATCTCCTCAATAGTGGTAGAGGAGAGGGAGCAAGAAGCTCCTAAGGCTAAGCGGGGACCAACAACACCATCAAAGACACAACAGACAGATTTAGAGGATGAGCTGGATATTCCTTCGAGCTCTACTAGGAGGAGGCCGAGATGGGCCGAGCAAACATTGAGAGACGCTGAGGAGCATGTGGAGGCTCTTCATAGCACTTTCAGGTAGAGTAGACTATCGACCAGATATTCCAGTTATTTGGCACTGTGGAGCAACATCAACGAGTCTGAGCCTTCCACTTTTGAGGAGGGGCGAGTAGGTCTAGAGAGATGCCATGATAAAGGAGTATAACTCCATCATGAGAAATGATGTTTGGGATATAGTGCCAAAATCGGAGGGGAAGTATGTGGTCACTTCTCGTTGGGTTTATAAGATCAAACATGCAATTGATGGTAATATTAAGAAGTATATGGTGAATTTTGTGGCAAGAGGGTTCTCCCAGAAGGAAGGAGTGGACTACGAGGAGACATTCATTCTTGTTACCATATATGCATCTATTCGAGTAGTTATGTCCATTGCTTCAGAGATGGGGTGGAGGATACATCAAATGGATGTGAAGTCTACTTTCCTCAACGGAGTGATTGAGGAGGAAGTGTATATTGAGTAGCGTCAGGGTTTTGCGGTATATGGGATATATTCTCATGTATACAGGTTGAAGAATGGCCTTTATGGGCTGAAGCAAGCTTTGCATGCATGGTATGCCAGGATCGATGGATATTGTCTTGGTTTGGGCTTCACCAAGAGTGAGGCGGATCCCAACTGTACTTTGTACTCGTCGAGGGTGAACACTTATCTTGGTATTATATGTGGATGATCTCTTCTTGACAGGATCAAAGAAGCTCATATAGATACGCAAGGAGGATCTTGCTTTGGAATTCAACATGAAGGACAACGACTCGGTGCACTACTTTTTGGGATTGGAGGTGTGGCAACAACCATGAGGGATTTTCCTTCGGTGGGGCAAGTATGTAGCAGAGATCCTGAGGAGATTCAGGATGGAGGAGTGTAGGCCTATGTTGACACCTATGATCACTAACCTAAAGAAGCTGAGCACTTCTGTTTGTAAATTAGTGGATCCCACACTATATAGGGCCATAGGCAACTGACAACTTCTTTGATGTATCTGGTCAACAGTAGGCCACATATATGTTTTGCTGTGAACACACTAGTGTTATTAGAACTAGACTGAACTGGTTGGAGGGAAAAATCGGTTCGAACCGGCCTACTGAAATGTTTTTGGTCGGTTTGGTACTGAACCAACTGGTTTTGTAATGGAACAGATTAGTTCAATATCGAACTATCCATTTTCACCGAATCGATAGGGTTGGTACCAAGATCCATGTACAATGCAGTACGTGGGGCATGTTTTGTTTTTTTATTATTATTTATTTTTCTTTAGTTTTCTATTGGCCAGTAACAGGTGCCTAATATTCAACCCTATGGACCTACTATTATTATGCAATTCATGATAATTTTAAATTCTTAAAGTAAAAGGATGACATTCTCATTTATCTTTCATTTTCATCTTTTTACTTAAATTTTGAACATTACTATGAACTGAATCAAGATGTTTGAGAGTGGTTCCAACCTCATTGGGTTTCATATGTAGAAAGTAGAATTTTAGATCTCACTCAAAATCTAATAGACTTATTAGTTTTTCAGGATTTCAGGATTGGGGCGATTGCGATGTTTCCATTGGATTTTGTCGTGTACTAGGGTATGAAACTCATATTTACAAGAGCACTAAACCCTCTATGTACCTTGATATTAGTGACATTGGTTGTCAAACTCCTCTATCACGACCCTACTAAAAATGTACCCATCACTCAAACAAATTCTTGAATTGGCATGCTAACCATTTTCTATTTTATTTTAGTGCTCAGAGGGTAATATTGATGACAAAGATCCCAATATAGGCAAAGATTTTGATGATATGTAGGTATTTGTTGTAGCATGATCTTTTTTGGATGCTAGAGGCCATCTAGGGCCCGTTTTTTCATGTATTTTTGATTCAAAGATGTATTGTAGTCAATGTTTTTTTGGTTATGTGCATCCTTACATGCTATATAAATGAGTACTTTTGCTCATTTGTGTATAAATGATTTGGATTCATATGGATGCACATGAATATATAATATATATATATATTGATATCTATATATATATATATATATATATTATATATATAATACATTATATATGTTTTTCATTAAAATTCGAATGCTTTATGTGTTTTTGGTTGATTGGTTTTTTGGTCTGGTTCTTTTATTGGTTCTGGTTCAGTTTTGACCGGTTCCCAGTTCGGGGGTCTATTGGTTCGATGATCGGTCTGGTTCTAATAGCATTGGAATGCACTCAACCAATTCATGGTGGAGCCAAGATAGGTTCATTGGGTGGTAGCGAAGCATGTGTTGAGATACTCGTGAGGGACAATAGGCTCTGCATTGAGGTATGTTAGAGCTGGAGGAGTGGAGCTACAAGGATACATAGATTCTGATTGGGCATCTAGTTTCGTCGACAAAAAGTCCACATTTGGATGTTTCAGCTTGGGATCAACCATGATCTTATGGTTTAGTAGGAAGCTACAGTCAGTGGCACTCATTTTAGCAGAAGCAGAGTAAATGGCAGCGAGTAAGGCGAGTTGTGAGGCAGTTTGGCTTTGTAAGATGCTCACAGGATTATTTGATCTGCAAATGGGGCCAAAAATCATCCACTGTGATATTCCGAGTTGCATTAAACTCTTTGAGAATCTTGTCTTTCATGATCAGTCCAATTGTATCAAGATCATATATCACTTCATCAAAGACAAGGTCCAAAGGGGTGCAATGAGATTGCAGTGCATTTCTACAGAGGAGTAGGTGGCAGATGCTCCCACAAAGCCTCTAGTGAAGGGAAAGTTTGTGAAGTATCGAGATAAGCTGGGGGTGGTGGAGAATCCCTTCCTTGCTATGAGGTCTTCTACATCGACTTGGTGTCTTAGCATGTGGAGGACATTATTTGCCTCTTTTAGTAATTTATGTCTTCTTTCCTAAGTACAATAATTAAATTCAATTAATTATTGTGGACTATTGAGTTATTTTTTAAGGATAACTAATTTAATTATTTAAGTGACTTAGAAATAATCTCAACTGTTAATCTCCAAGATGGTTCTAGAAGGGAGATTGGGGTTAGGGATTTGAACTCAATGAAGATTATAAAGGGAGCCTAGCAAGGAGGTGAAGACACAAGATGAAGAGCACACATTGTGTGAGTGAGTCATCACGAAGAGGGCGATTTTCTTTGTAGTGCAAGTGGCTCAGTGACTAGTGTGTAGAGAAGGAGAGGTGTTAGTGGGTTTGTGCGAACCTAGGAGGGTCGAGTAGGAGGAGATTACAGGGCCGAGTTGCTGGAGGGAGATTGTATTTATTTAAAGGAGGCCGAGTTGTTGGAGTGTTGCGGTTTTCTTAGTGTGCATTAGTGGCAGGGCACAAATCGGTTTGCTTGAGGCTGAGTTCTTCACGCTGATTTCATCTAAGGGTAGATTTCCTTGAGGCCGATTTACTTGGGCCAAATTCATCTTGAGGGCGCTGAGTTTTAGGTTCCAGATTTGTATTTCTCCTTGTATCTTTGTGGGTCGAATAACCTAGAATTTCTAGAAAATGAAATGATGGAGAACAATGTTATTAGAACTGCACTGAAACCGGCGGAATCGACCATTTTTGGCCCAAAACCAGTTTGAATCGGGCCTCTGAACTAGAATAGGCCAGTTTGATATTGAAACATTGGTTCTGTAACGGAATCGTCTGGTTTGGTACCGAACCAACCTATTTCATCGAACTGGCCGCTTCAAGATCGTTCCGTGTAGTTTGACCTATGCAGACCAACGTAAAAAATTTCCTTTTTATTTTTTTTTTATTTTTTGAATTTTTAGTTGGTTGACCCACTTTTAATTCTCTCCTAGGCTAGCCTAATATTCAAGCCTATGGCCCTCAATGTAATTATGAAGCCAATGGCCTTAATATTGCTATGCAATTCATGGTAATGTTAAATTCTTAAAGTAAAAGTGACATTCTCCTTTATCTTTCATTTTCATCCTTTTACTTAAATTTTTCATTTTACCATGAAATGGCTCAGGATGTTTGAGAGTGGTTCCAACCTCATTGGATTTCCTATGGAGAAAGTAGAATTTTGGGTTTCACTCAAAATCTAGCAGACTTAATAGTTTTTCAGGATTTCATGATTGAGGGGATTGCAACGTTTCCATTGGATTTTGTCATGTACGAGGGTATGGACTAGTATTTAAGAAAGAGCACCAAGCCCTCTATGTACTTTGATGTTAGTGGCATCAGTTGTTGAACTCTTCTATCATGACTCTACTAAAAATGTAGCCATCACTCAAACAAAATCTTGACATGACATGCTACATTTTTTCTATCTTATTTTAATGCCAAATGGTTATACTGATGACGAAGACCCCAAAATAGGCAATGATTTTGATGATATGTAGGCATTTGTTGTAGCATGGTTTTTTTTTGGATGCTAGAGGCCATCCAGAGCCTATATGTTGATGTATTTTCGGTTCAAAGATGGATTGCACTCGATGCTAGTTTGGTTATGGGCACCCTTACATGCTATGTAAATGAAAACTTTTGCATATTTGTGTGTAAATGGTTTGGATTCATATGGATGCATATGAATACATATGTTTTTCTTTAAAATATGAATATTTTATGTGTTTTTGTTTTTATTTTTTATTTTTTATTTTATTTAATTCTTTCTATCCTTGTTGTTTATATCCACAAGGTTTTTCAGTTCGATCACCAATTTGGTTTTGATAACATTGACGAATAATTGATTGTGGGTTAATTAATTTTGCAATGTGTGGTTGATCTCTGTGGTTTATTTCCGCTGCATATTTTTAATTCTAGAAGTTAAAAATACTGGTGATTTTATTTTTTGGCAAATCAATGTTTATGAGGGTAAATAAATAAATTGTTGGGGATAAATTAATTTGTCGTGAGAAAATAAATCTGGCTAGTATTAGAAAATTAAAACTCCATACACATCCAAAGGAACAATGTCAAAATCCACTTCATCTATAAAGTTTGTCAAGATGGCAAACTTCAATTTGCATTTGTGTACGATGTGCAAATTCTTGTTCTTACTAAACTAACCCAAGGACTGGGGTTTAGGTTGCATGACTATATGTAGATTGTGCTTCTTCACTATAGCATTTGAGAGGATGCAAGGTTATGCTAGTGTCAAAAACTACCATCATAAGCTCCTCCTTGATTTGGATCTTAATGGAGAATAAGACCTCACACTTTGTTCGACTTGGTTGAACAAATGTCATCAAAGATATTTCTTTTATAGCAAAGTCAACTATTGTAATCTCTTGTTGCTTCTGATTTGTCACAATCAACTTATGGAGCTTCTATGAATGCAATCTCCAACAATTATAGTTGTCATGGCTTTTTGCATGGAATGATTTCGATAAGGAACATTCTTCTTCTTCAACGTGTTTTGTTCGTCCTTGGGCTGTTTGGAGTTAGTGTTTTGTTGTGTGGTCTAGTTGAATGGATTCTTGATCATGCCATCTTTTGCAATGATTTTCTTTCTGTGATTGCAATTAGCATGAGTAGAATTGTTAGGATTCCTCCAACCATTCTTACTGTCTGCAAAAGTACCTTGTTTAAAGGGGTCTTCATGAGTGTAAATGTCAAACATCTCAAGCTCCTTTTAAATTAGCATGATCAATACGCCAATGGATTTGGTCACCAGCTTTGCTTCTTTGTCCTTCACTCTAGTCGAATTGTATAATGGCTGAACCTTTGGATATAGATGTACATTGTTTAATTATAATTTTGTCAAAAGTATTGCCATTGTTTTTGTTGTTCATTCCACAAAGTGACAAGGTAAATTTTATCCGTGATAGAGGTTTTGAAACCATTAACTGCTTGGGTGGCGTCAAGTATTTGTCGATGCTGACACAAATTCTGTCGCCATGGTGAAGCTTCTCTGTAGATGTGTAGCTTTACAAGGGAAATCTTGTCTTCATTTGCGCATTGCTAGTCTTTGCCTCAACGAATCATCAAGTTGTAGAATGTCCCTTTGACTATATCAAGTGAGATTTCTACTTTGGCTTGAGAACTGAAAGAACCTAGTTTCAAAGATAAAATTCCTCCTCTACCACTTCATTTTGCTTGTGGGTTACTTCTCGAGGGTTGTGGTAGACAACAACTTGCAATGTTGCAACATAGGATGTTAACACCTACAACAAAATAGTGATATTGGTCAATTTTCTTTCCAACTCTCAATCTTGCTATTAAGATTATGACAACTCCTACCTCAAGTAATTTTATGTGTCTCTACAATTCTTCCTTTATTTATTTATGTGTCAAAGTCTTATTTCCATAATTTGTGAATAAACTCCAACAACTATCTGCAATGATATGAAACCAAATTGATCCTAATGCGTGCTAGTAGAATTAGTGCAACCACAAGAAATTGTGACAAGTTCAACTAACATACAAAGTCACTAATCTTTGGCATGATTGATACAAAAATGAATTCATAAAGCAATTATACTCGATGCCAAATTATCATTAATGAAGCCAATTATTACAACATGAAACTTACAACAACTCTCAGTCCATCAAAGTTTTAAAACTTGGATTAGGACCCTTGAATCGGTAAAGGGTCCCTTCAGACTTGGATCAGAATTAGACTAGTTTAAATTTTATGATTTGGTTTTAAAAAATACATAAAATATTAAAATTTAAGGAAGAAGAATATTTTAAAGATTCCAAACCATTAGAGGTGAAATATGCGAAGTGTACTCATGCATATAATATGTAAGTGTAATTTTTTTTGGCCTAGGTGACTGCTGTCTTATTGTTCTTTCATTAAATAACTTAAAACAAAATTTATCTAACATCAAAAATTAAATTTCTAAACATTGCATCAACCAAATAGTGGTTGAAAAATGAACATATAAGATACAATCATTTTATTAATGTTCAATGAATGACCATAAGTAGGTCAACAGGATAGAAGGATACAACTAGTATGAGTACAATGTGGGAGTGAAAACGCAACTCCTAATGAATGCCATAGCGAAATCTAGGATAAATTGAAGTTAAAAAATGACAGAATAATAGGACAGCCTCATAAACATGTATATAACCGGATCATGTAGAAGGCTAAGTGAATAAGTCCAGGGTTGGAGGTTGATGATGTTAAGAATGCTTGAGTCTGATCGCTGATGAGGAGGGTGATGGTGGTGCATTGGAGTCTTCTTGATCCAACAAGGAGTTTGGCTGTATGATCCTTGGGTGATCTAGGAGCGAGGAGTACTCCTAACATATGAGGCGAAAGGAAAGAAGCTTAGGATAATTCTCTAGTTGCTTCCCTAGGGCTGGGTTGGGGAGGAACTTGTCCCGGGGGGGTGGGGGTGTTAGAAAATCAGAAAGGCAGAGATTTTCTTATGTTTGATAATTACTTGTGATGTTTTTATGTTCTTATTAACATTCTTATGTTCTCTTATCTTTCTTTCATCAAGCAATTATCAAAAGCAAAATATGAAGATTAGGGACACCAGATGTAGGCAGACATCTAGGGATAAAACCCCTATATAGGGGAAAATCCAGTCAAGAAAACTTCCTTCAGTAATTCAAATTGAGATGGACCAAGACCCTAGACCAAGAGACCTTCCTCCTCCACCAAGTTAGCCTTCCAAGATGATGTAGTAGTCTCTTCTTATCCAACAACTTTAGCCAAACAACAATCCAACACTTGGATTTCCCAGATGCAGAATTCTGGCCCCCCAGTAACTGTAGAATTTCGCCCCCTTAGTAATTGCAGAATTTCGGCCCTCTTCCAACAGCGGCACAACTTCACACGTGTGGGAAAGAGACAAATTTTTTTGACTTTTATGCTTGAAAGAGTCCTCCTCTGTTATCCTTCTTCCTCTTCTTCCTTGAATTTCATACTTTGTCTGGCCCCAGAAGTTGTAGATTGAATTTGTTGTGACTCGTGAATGAGTCCCAAATGAGGTTGAGTTGCTGCCTTTAAATAGTGATTCTACTGCCCAGTTTATGCCGACTTGTCCAGTTTGAGGCCGACTTGGTGGGGGACGCTTACAAGACTTATTTTAATAGAAAATAAATTTCTTTCTTGGCAAATATTTCCCAATAAGGGTTCTTTACATTATGACATAGACAAGGACACTTGACATAAACCTTAGAAGCCTACAACGGAGGCTTTAACCTAAAAACAATTGTCCCAAGCATGAAACCCATGCTTTAATAAGTCAATGTTAATAATAATAAAATTTCATTTATTTTCTTTTGGCAACTACATTATATTGTGACTTAAAATAAATTTATGGACTGAACCTAGTTACATTCTTCAACTCCCCCTCTTAACTAGGGAGGTATTCATAATTACAACCATATAGAGGTATATGGAAGATCTCTAATATGAACTACGAAGAGTTCAAGCACACTCAGTGCCACAGACTAGATACCTGACCAAGTTTATCTATCTAGGTGGGTCGAAGATGGACTAAAGTTTTCATCCACTCTAAGTACCATCAGGCTTACTAACCAACCATCAACCCAGGGATCTAGGTGTGTATCCAAGGTCAGAACTCCAAGACCAATGCCATCCTCCCTCTTCGGGATCAGGACATCAAACACACATAGGCCAACCAGATGTCCTCCCAAGCATCCACCATTAGATGCTTCAACTCTCTTTATCAAACTAGATATACTCATTTGTCCAAGCAGGCTTTCAGAGTGTTCAACCTTTTTATGGAGAGATTTACCTATACAAACACAAACCCCAATCAGTATTAAACTTTCAAATATATACAAACCTTCGGGGTCTTCATTCATTCAGATGCTACTTATACCAAGTTATCCAAATACATCTTTAGATCTTCTCGGGTCCCTTTTAATTCAAGGTGTTTACTATCAAAATGTGCCCTCCCTCTCAATTGGGGAGATGTACCCTTTCTTCTATCCATGCTCCTTCTTAACTTAGGGAGATCAACCACTTTCTTCTTCTAAAACATTAGAGAACCATCAATCTTTCATAACTTCATCAAAGTCATCTTGATCATGCTTATTTGTGTTCCTGCAAAACTTTAATAGCAAGTACAACCAAATATATATATATAGAAGCATGAAGTTAACAGTATCAAAGTTATGTCAATATAATGCAAGCATCAAAACAATCAAATACTTTTAGACATCAAACACCTAAACCTACTTAGGTTCATAGTCAGTAAGAGACATATACTTCTAAACTTCAACTTTTTACTAGGGTTTTGTTACAAACCCTAGAATACAATCTGAAGTAACTTGGATCAGTCTCATTCTATCTAGGGACTCAATATTATTTTCAGAGATATATGACAATTTCTACTATGATCCGTCACAAACACTAGACTCCATCTTAGAGACATAAAGCCTTAGATATCAATAATTCAATCAAATAACAATTCTACTATACAATTTCGCTACTAGGGTTTGTTTCAAACCCTAGATCTAATCATCATATTGAAAACAATATCATCATATCTTGGAATATCAAACTTCTACTAGGGATTTGTTATAAACCCTAGAAATTACATGAGCAACAACAATTAGGTTAGCATACAAGAATATACATATCTACAATGCATTTCTTATCAATATTTACTAGGTAAACCTAGGACACAGATGTCAATACATCAAAGTTAGACATATAACAATTTATATAGACTAGGGTTTTGGTCATACAAACGAATATACTCCTAGGGTTATATTTTTAGAATCTTACTAACATTACAAAGGTTTTGGCCATAAACCCTAATTTACCAATCCTTGAAAGGCTAGGGTTTCATTAAAACATTAACAAAAAACCATAAAAGACTAGGGTTTTTATCATAATAATACCAAAATTCTAAACACGAGAGTAGGATTTCTAGACTTCATCATTAACCCTAAGAAGACTAGGGTTTCAAACTTTCATAACTATGGACATACCCTTAGTTTAGGGTTTTATAGAGAACCTTTTAGGGTTCCATAGGAATGATATAATGAGGGTAGATTCAATCTAATGATTAATCACCCAAACAAGAATCTCTTACGATTCAAAACCCTAGACATAACGATGTTAGTAATGTAGAGCAAAATTTAAAAGAAAGAATGACTGTTCCTTTTGCATGAAGAGAATTTTATAACAAAACTTATAGTTTTAAGACATACCTCGAGTTGTTCCTTAAAAAACCTTGAATGACAACAATTCTTGAAGGGCAGACCTTCCATGCTTCAAGTCTATCCTCTGAAATCTTCTCCACGATCCTTGAGCAATTAACAAGCTTTCCTAGCCAAGGAAAAATATAAAGAGAAAGGTTATTAACATATAATACAAACACATCTTGATAAGAGAGGGAAACCAAACATAAAAGATAAGACAAGACGTAAGATACTTATCTTTGGTAAAATGGTGAGGGCTCCCTCTTAATCCAATCTTGAGGGACGCCTACAACTTTATCAAAATAAAAGGTGTTCTAACAATACCTTTTAGGCCCACAAATTCTAGAGATCAAAACATAAATGAAAACAATTCAAAACTTAGAATAGAAGATCAAGAGAGGATATGTGTAAGGGAGGACTTAGTAGTATAAGTCCTTGACTTCCGATTCTTCTTCAGTCTATTTCTCTTTGGTGGTCCTTCATCAACAACATTTTCATGTTCCGTATTTCTTTTCTTATTTCTTGGATTCTAAGGACAACGACTCTGGTAATGTCCCAACTTGTGGCAATTTTAACATTCATCCTTGGATAGGTCCATTTTCTTCTTTGGTCCTTTGAACTTTTGAATTTTCCCTTTTTGTGATGAGCAAAGTAAGCATTTGAGGTGTTTTCTTCTTCATTCTCCTTTTTGTTGTTCACCATCGATATTCTGGCTTCTCATGGGCTACATACATTCCCCATTTGTTCAAACGTTGGCATATCCTTCCAACTATTGAGTTCTGTTGCAAATGAACTCCAAGATTTAGGTAGTCCTAGAAGGGCAGTAATTACTAACTCCTTTTCCGGGACAATTTCATCTATTGCTTGGAGTTCATCTTTGATTCTAGATATCCTTATGAAGTATGATGAAACAATATCACCATTTGTCATTTTGACTGTTCTTAGTTCATTCCTGAGGCTTGCTATTTGACCAATGTTCTTGTTGTGAATAACTTGGAGAAAGCCTCATACATTCCTTGAGCATAATTTATGTTAGATATGTATGGAATTAAGTTATCCTTAACTCCATCTACTATTAGATTCATAACCACGCTTTCAAGTCCTCTAAACTTCACTTTATCTGCATTTCTTGATTCATCAATAGGCTTCTTGACTCTTCCTTGAACAAGGTCTCAGACTATTGTTTTCGAGAATTAGATCTATTCTCTTTTTCTAGGCCCTGTAATTGGAGGCTCCTAGTTTGTTGTCTACCTTCATTGAGTTTGCCATTATTCTTGTAGATGGTAGACTTATCCCCTTATATGATCCTCTTTAATGACCTTTTCTTGAATCATTTTCTAGTTTGTTGTCTGCCTTCATTGAGTTTGCCATTGTTCCTGTAGATGGTAGACTTATCCTCTTATATGATCCTCTTTAATGACCTTTTCTTGAATTTTTTCTTCAATAGATCTTCAGGCTGCCTTTTTCCTTCTTTCACCTTAGCTTTGATACCATGTTAGAAAATCAGAAAGGCAGAAATATTTTCTTATGTTTGATAATTACTTATGATGTTTTTATGTTCTTATTAACTTTCTTATGTTCTTCTTTTATCTTTGTTTCATCAAGGAATTATCAAAAGCAAAATATGAAGATCAAGGACACTAGATGTAGGTGGACATCCAGGGCTAAAACCCCTGTGTAGGGGAAAACCTAGTCAAGAACTCTTCCCTCAATAATTCAAATTGAGATGGACCAAGACCCTAAACCAAGAGACCTTTCTTCTCCACCAAGTCAGCCTTCCAAGATGATGTAGTAGTCTCTTCTTATCCAACGACTTCACCCCAGCAACAATCCAACACTTCGACTTCCCAGATGTAGAATTTCGATCCCCAGTTGTAGAACTTCGGCCCCCAGCAGTAGAATTTCGGCCCCCCAGTAATTGAAGAATTTGGGGTCCTCTTCCCGCAGCTGCACAACTTCACACGTGTGGGAAAGAGAGAAAATTTTGACTTTTATGATTGAAAGATTCCTCCTTTGCTATCCTTCTTCCTCTTCTTCCTTGAATTTCATGTTTTTTCTAGCCCTAGAAGTTGCAGATATAATTTGTTGTGAGTGAGTCCCAAATGAGGTCGAGTTGTTGCCTTTATATGGTGATTTTGCTACACAGTTTACGCTGACTTGTCCAATTTGAGGCTGGCTTGGTGGAGGAGGCCTAGAAGATTTATTTTAATAGAAAATAAATTTCTTTCTTAACAAATATTTCCCAAGAAGGGTTCTTTACATTATGACATAGACAAAGGCACTTGATATAAACCCTAGAAGCCTACAATGGAGGCTTTGACCTAAAAACAATTGACCCAAGCATGAAACCCATGCTTTAATAAGTCAATTTTAATAATAATAGAATTTGATTTTCTTTCTTTTGGCAGCTACATTGCATTATGTTGTGACTTGAATACATTTATGAAGACCGAACCTAGTTACATTCTTCAACAGGGGGGGTTTGTTTGGGAATTGGCTGGTACTAAACCCTCTGATGCTTTGGGTGTGAGTGAACTGATGTGCTATTTGGCACCTCCGCAACAATCTCGAGGGTACCGGTTGGCCTCCTAAAGGGGGAGGGGGTGTTGGAGGGGGGGGGGTGGGTTGCGGCTGAGGGGATTGCTCAACTATTTGAATACCTTGGAATTTAGCTCGTCGCTTGTTGCTCCAATTAGTCGAATTGACCTGAAGTATGATTTTATTGTCCGAATCGTCCCCGGACCTCAAGTGAGGCAGTGTATGTAGGATCTGAGATCTGTGTCTAAATACCTTTTTAATGAAGAGGGCTAGGCATCTTTGGTTAGGATACCAGAAGAAGGTAAAGAGACATCCTCCAAAGTCTCTATACAGACAATGATATCATCCTTTGATGTCATAGTATCTGGGGCACCTAAAATGAGGTGCATCTCGGTCTCCGACTCCTATATGTGTCACAACTAGTAGACCCTATCAAATCGTGGTATACGGTGTTCCAACTCCTCTCGAAGTCGATGGGACCTAACTCGATGCTGCCCCAGTGGGATCTTGAGTGAGTGCATCCAGTGCCTTCGAGTATAAGGGGGGTGAACGATGAGGCCATCCTGCAACTCCAAAAAATGCTCTAGGTAGAAGGACTAAGATGTATAACTTGTAGATATCCTCTTTGATTGCCTAATTCAATTTCTGCCTAGTCGATAAGAGATGTGCTTGTCTGTCAAGGGAGAAACTAAATGGAGGAAGGCCATCTAAGGAGATGGCTACCAGTTGAAGGAGTCAAGACACCTCTGCAAAACATCCACGAGCATGACCTGAGGGGGTATCCGAAGCGATGACCTCCAAAGTACATTGTGCAAGATGGGGGTATATCTCTCTTGCGGTAGCAGAGTCTTTGTAAGCCCTGACTCTATGGAGGATATACGGTGTTCCAACTCCACTCGAAGTCGATGGGACCTAACTCGATGTTGCCCCAGTGGGATCTTGAGTGAGTGCATCTAGTGCTTGCGAGTATAAGGGGGGTGAACGATGAGGCCATCCTGCAACTCCAAAAAATGCTCTAGGTAGAAGGACCAGGATGTATAACTTGTAGATATCCTCTTTGATGGCCTAATTCAATTTCTGCTTAGTCAGTAAGAGATGTGCTTGTCCGTCATGGGAGAAACTAAATGGAGGAAGGCCATCTAAGGAGATGGCCACCGATTGAAGGAGTCAAGACACCTCTGCAAAACATCCACGAGCATGACTTGAGGGGGTATCCAAAGCGATGACCTCCAAAGTACATAGTGCAAGATAGGGGTATATCTCTCTTGCGGTAACAGAGTCTCTGTAAGCCCTGACTGTATGGAGGAAAGAGATCAAGCGGAAAAGGACCTCAAGGCGAAATGAGTGGGATTTCTCCTTTGAATAAGCTTTTCATTGCTTTGATCAAAGCTTACAAGGTGACTTTTGTAGCCAGCTTTGAAGCAACATCTGTACAGTTGTTAAATTGGTGTAAACAAAAGTGTATGCTCGTGTAGAAGAGGGTATAGCTTCATTAGTATGACTTGCTCTGTTTTGTGGACAACAAATTGCTCTTTCTCCCCTCTCAACACTCAAGCACACTTAAGCAGTACACCGTATGGCCATATCTGGAGATGTATGGCTTAGGTATAAAGAAAATACAGCTACAATGGTGGTACAAATTATATGGTCACTTGCTGGTGTCTTTAGTAGATTTGCTCCTTTATCTTCCTAATGCTTTGTTACTTCCTCTAGCTCTCATGCTTTCTTCTCATGTATGAGATCAACCTCTCCTATCACGTCCTCTTTGCTTTTTGAGAGAAATAACTGATATCCTCAATCCTAGTTGCCACCTATTTGAATCTTGTTATGTACAACTAGGATTAAATCCTAATTTATGTTACTAGTGTTCTAGAACTTATAGAACATTTCATTTAGATTCCGAAGATTAAGATAACTTCAAAATACTAGACTTTCACTTTTATATTTATTTCTCAAGTGAAATTATAAGATGGAATTAGTGCCCACCTTTCCAAGGTGGTTACCAATGAAATATGTTCATCAAATTCCTGCATGTGTTGATTTGGTGTAGCATTGGATGTGCTCTAGCCATGAAAATTGGTGGAGAAACTAAAGAGCATGAGATCTTCAAGACCCAGAAATCGTTTTGCAAAATTCTATCTGGATGAGAAGTTATTAAAATAATTAATATTTTTAATGAGGTCCTAAGTCTAAACTTAGCAAAATAAAAATATTAATGGGTATCAATAAAAATAAGGATGAGAAGCTTCTGAGAGACTAAGATCAAGTCTATTTTAATCCTAAGCTGGAAAAAGAAAGTGCAGATCGAAATTAGAAGTAAGAGGTTGTATAGATTACAACTAGAATTACCAATGGCATTGATAGGCAGTAATGGAGACAAGGATTTGAACAAACTATGACATAGAAGAATGGGACATTTGCACCATGGGGCTCTGAGAATTCTTAGGAAAATGATGTATGCAGAGGATGTGCTTTCGGTAGGTATGCCAAAACATTATTTCCTAGAAGTAAAAATAGGGCCAAGAGTGTACTCGGATTGATACACTCAGATATCTGTGGACCTGTCCACCAAAGCTCTTAGCGGTGTTGAATATTTCGTCACATTCATTGATGAGCACTCAAGGAAAACTTGGATTTATTTTCTGAAAACCAAGGACGAGGTTTACTGTCGATTCAAAGAGTTCAACGCTCTGGTGGAGAACCTGACATGGAGGAAAATAAAAGTTTTGCGCTCAAATAATGGTGGAGAGTATGTCGATAATGACTTCACTGATTTTTGCGCTAAGGAGGGCATCCGAAGACAGTGGACAACTCCTTACAATCTGAAGCAGAATGGAGTAGCAGAAAGGAAGAACAGGATTATTGTGGAAGCAGCTAAGGCCATGATGTATGATCAGGATATGCCAAAATTCCTACAGAAGCATGCAACAAAACAGTCTATGTCCAGAATAGAACTCCTCATAGGGCATTGGGCAAGATTACTGTAGAGAGTCTTCACTGGAAAGTCTCCTGAAGTCAGCCATTTCAGGATATTTGGGAGCTTAGCATATTGCCGTACACCCGAGGAGAAAAGGAAGAAGTTAGATCAAACTGCAGAGAAAGGATATCTAGTGGGATATAGCGAGAACACTAAGGCATACTAAATCTATCTTCCAGGGAGCAGGAAGGTAGTAGATCGACGAGATGTGAAGTTCATGGAAGATAGGGCCTTCAAAAAATCTCGAAAAATGCCTTTCGAGGAGCAGTCAAAAGATGAGCCGTTGGTCAAACCACTTCAACCAACAGAAGCCAAAAATTCTTCCTCAGAACAAGAAGAATCACAAGAGGAGGAAGAGCTAATAGAAACAAGAAGAATCTAGCCACAAAATTCGACATGAAGGATTGGGGCAGATGCATTATTTCTTGGGGTTGGAAGTTTGGCAGCAAAAGGGGGAGATCTTCCTTGGACAAGGGAGATATGCTATAGAAATTCTGAAGAGATTCATGATGCAAGACTGCAGACCCATGGTTACTCTAATGATCACCAATTGGAAGAAAATTGATGCCACAAAAGACAATGATGTTGATCCCACCTTATACAGGTAGCTCATAGGGTCCCTGATGTATTTGGTCACCGGGCCAAACATTTGTTATGACGTCAACACCCTCAGTTAGTTCATGGTGGAACCGAAGAGGGCGCACTGGGTTGCAGCGAAACACGTTCTTAGATATATACAGGGAACAATCGATTATGGACTTTTGTACACCAGGATTAAGGATATCATATTGAGTGGATTTACTTATGCAGATTGGGCTCGAAGTTCAGTGGATTGGAAAAGTACCTCTAGGTACCGTTTCAACATTGGATCGGGAATGACCTCTTGGTGCAGTAGGAAACATAAATTCGTAGCTCTGAGCTCAGCTGAAGCAGAATATATGGCCTCAAGCACAGCTTCGTGCGACGCCATATGACTTAGAAAACTGCTTGTGAACCTATTCAGAAGGAAGATGGAAGCGACCGAGATCATGTGTGATAACCAGAGTTGTATCAAGCTCTCTGAGAATCCAGTATTTCACTAACGGTCAAAGCACATTGATATTCAGTGTCACTTTGTCAGAGACTGTGTCCAATGAGGAGCTGCATAGTTGAGCTACAGTCTTACAGGAGAACAGGTGGCAGACATCCTTACCAAGGCCCTTGGAAGAACAAAGTTTGATTATTTCAGGGAGAATATGGGGATGATAAAGAATCCATTTCAGTAGCAGAAATGGGTATGATGTTGCAGTGCAGATGTAGTGTTGGGAAGAAGGACCAATAGCAGCAAAAATATAGAGGGAATTGCAGTGTAGATGCAGTGTTGGGAAGAAGGACCAGTAGCAGCACAGATGCAGAGGGAGCTGCAGTACATATGTAGCAATGGCAGTGATAGAGCCATGGGCAACAGTACAGGATGCAGCAGTGTAGAGGATGTTGGGCGGGGAGTCCTAGCATCAACACAGGTGCCGGTGTCATATAATTACAATGATGCTCAGTATGGAGTATTGCTAGAGCACATTCCTCGCTAAGAGGTAGTGTTGATTTGGGGTAGCATCGGCTGTGCTCTAGCCATGAATATTGGTGGAGAAACTAAAGAGCACGAGATCTCCAAGACCCATAATTCGTTTTGGAAAATTCCATTTAGATGGAAAGGTATTAAAATAAGTAATATTTTTAATGAGGTCCTAAGTCTAAACTTATGAAAATAAAAATATTAATGGATTTTAATAAAGATAAGGATGAGAAGCTTCTAAGCGACGAAGATTAAGTCTATTTTAATCTTAGCCGTTGATGAGGGACTTAAACTCGGTCGTTGATTCATCAATAGGAAAAGTATAAGAGAAGGCTTGAGGGTCAGTTGGAGATATATTGAAGGAGGCTAGTCAGTTCGATTTCTGGAGCGGGGTTTGCTGCGAAATTCGAACTAGAGGTCTGGATTGCAACAAGAGGTAGTGAGTACGGAGCAGAGAAGCAGGGACAGTGTTAGAGGATCGGCGCAAAGGTTAAAAAGGCAGAAGCAGAGCCCCTCAGGAAGACACAGAGGTAGTAGGACTACGTAGTCACTAGAGGGCTTGCGTGGGTGACACAGAAAGGCAGAGTGTTGACACAGAGAGGCAGAGTGTTGACATAGAGGGTCTGGGAGTTGCGTAGAGGCTAGCTGGTTTGACGCTGAGCCTAGGAGAGGTGCCAGAGAATTTATCTCAGTTGGGTGAGCCAGTTTGGCACCCAGTGTACTCAGAAAAGCTGTTTTATAATAAAATGCTCCTCTGCTGCATCGGTTTTCCCACATTGGGTTTTTCCAGGGACAATTGTCCGAAAATATCTGTGTTGATGTGTTTTGATTCTTGTGTATGTATTTGTTTCTGTATTAAGGTGTGATATCTGCAGTAGAATTTATTTTAATATTTACTGAAGGGTTTTCATAAATAACTTATTGGAAAATAAGTAGGTAAAATAAATTAGTTGCTGTAGTGATAGGATTTTCACAGTTCACACTGAATCTGTGCAAGAAGCTTAAGCTACATTTTTCAACACTCGCTCTTAGTGACGAAGGGATTCGGCACCAATCCAAGTATGTTTCTAAATGCCTTTGGCCATATCACATGAGATGTTTACTTTGGTTTCAGATTTCCATTTGGCCACATCGAGTGAGATTTCTACTTTGGTTTCAGAACTGAGAGAACCTAGATTCATGATAAACTCCCTTCTATACCACTCCATTTTGGTTGTGAGTTACTTATTGAAATATATTGATCCACTTCCTGCTTGTTCACACTCAATCTGTGCAAGAAGTTCCTACTTGAGCTACATTTTTCAACACTCCCTCTTAGCAAGGAAGGGATTGTGCACCAATCAAGTCTGTTTCTAAATGATTTTGGCCATATCAAGTGAGATTTCTACTTTGGTTTCGGAACTCCCTTTGGCCCTATCAAGTGAGATTTCTACTTTCGTTTCAGAACTCCTTTTGGCCCTATCAAGTGAGATTTCTACTTTGGTTCCAGAACTGAGAGAACCTAGATTCAATGATAAGCTCCCTCCTCTACCACTCCATTTGGGTTCTGGGTTACTTCTCGAGGGCCTTGGTAGATAACAACTTGCAATGTTGCAACATAGATGTTAACACCTACAGCAAACAAGTGATATTGGTCAGTGTCCCTTTGGCCATATCAAGTGAGATTTCTACTTTGGTTTCAGAACTGAGAGGGCCTAGATTCAATGATAAACTTCCTCCTCTACCACAACATTTTTGTTGTGGGTTACTTCTCAAGGGATTTGGTAGACAACAACTTGCAATGTTGCAACATAGCATGTTAACACCTACAGCAAACGAGTGATATTGGTCAATTTTCGTTCCATATTCTCAATTTTGCTATTAAAATTATGGCAATTCATACCTCGAGTAATTTTATGTGTCTCTACAATTCTTCCTTTATTCATTTCTGTGTCAAAGTCTTTGCCATAATTTGTGATTGTGAATAAACCCCAACAACTAATTGCAATGATATGAAACCACATTGATCCTAATGTGTGCTAGTAGACTTAGTGCAACCCCAAGAACAATTGTGACAAGTTCAACTAACATACAGAGTCACTAATCTATGGCATTATTGACACAAAAATGAATTCATAAAGCAATTATCCACATTGGCCTAATATCACGGGCAAGAATTCAGTGCCAAATTATCATTAATGGAGCCAATTATTACAACATGAAACTTACAACAACTTACAACAACTCTCAGTCCAAAGTTTTAAAACTTGGTTTAGGACTCTGAATCGGTCAAGGGTCCGCTTGGACTTGGATAAGAATCAGACCGGTTTAAATTTTATAATTTGGTCTCTAAAAATGCATAAAATATTAAAATTTAAGGAAAAATAATATTCCAAAAATTCCAATCCATTAGAGGTGAAATATACAAAGTGTACTCATGTATATACTATTTAAGTGTAAATTTTTCTGGCCTAATTGACTTGTGTCCTATCGTTCTTTCATTAAATAACTCAAAACAAAATTTATTTAAGAGCAGAAAATTAAATTTCTAAACATTGTATCCATCATACAGTGGTTGAAAAATGAACAGAGCAAGAAATAAAACACGTACACAGGGATTTCCCTGTCAAATCAGATTTTCATTGCTTTGATCAAATCTTACAAGGTGACTTCTGAAGCCGCTTTGAAGCAGCAGCTGTACAGTCATTAAACCAGTGTAAACGTAAGTGTATGCCCTGTGTAGAAGAAGGAATAGCTACAGCAGTATGGATGGCTCTGTTTTGCCTTTCTTGTACAGCACAATGTTACTTTGGAGCGGGAGCGGCATTTTCAAAAGCTCCCGGTTCTGGATTGAATCGGGTGCGAATTTTTATATAATATATATTTTGAAGCATATATGTTAAAAAAAGCATGTAGAATGATGAATTAGATATAAAAAGCATAAAAACATGGATTGAACGAAAAACATCAATCATCTAGAAGTTATAATCTTCATCAACCACGTCCACAAGTTAGTAACATACAACTTATCGAGTCTCATGATTTATTAATTTTAAAGTTTCAAGCTTTCAAAATTCAATATATAACATTTATTATCATTGATCACTAAAGTTGTAACTTGTAGTTTTGTAACCATTACCATTACCAAATAACAAAACGATAACAAAGAATATCTAACTTGAAATGAAATGTTTCAACTTTCTACTTTCACAAAGCATCATATTCATAAACTATTACCAATGAGTTATAATTGCGAATGTCAAACTTAAATTGTCATATATTGTTTACAAAAAATAGCATAATAAATATGAAAGAGTCAACAATTATAAATCTACTAGAAACTAGAAAAGACAAGTAAATCTATTATCTATTGCTAATGCTTGGGCCTCTTGTTGCCACGAGAATTGTCTATTTTTTGAGAAGGTCGTGGTGGTCTACTAGGAGTCTCTTCCTGCAGAGTCAGACGACCAGAACTAGAAGGCACATGACCTCCACGTGAGGATGTAGATGTAGATGGAGGTGGCGGCAGCGAAGGCAAAGATTGTGGAACTCGAGCGTTGCTACTCGATGATGGGGGTGGCATGGTTGCTGTTGCTTCTTCATCATCTTTCAAAAGTTCTATTTCCAATTCTTCTAGATGTAGAGCACCATCCTCCAAATTATTTTCCTCTGGGTTGTTGTCCCATGTTGTATATGATTTATCATCTCGAGCCTAATCACAATAATGACTCAACAAATTCAAGTTGTAGTGCACATAAAACAAGCTTTTTGCATGGTTTTCATTGAGTCTGTTTCTTCTCACATTATGGATGAAGGTATAGGTGCTCCAATACCTCTCTGCAGAAGAAGTATTTACAACCTCTGAAAGGACTTTTTTTGCCAATTTTGGCAAAATTTCCTGCTTGCCATATGCGTCCCACCATGTGATAGCATCAAATTTGTCCCTATCTTCAATTGCATGCAAAGAGCCAAACACTCTAGTGCTAGTGAAGTATCTGCCCAATTCAAGATGCAATATAGCACACTCCTTCTTGTTAGGGACCAACTTGTCTAATGTTGTCAAATACCCATTCTTTACCTATGGATCTGTAAGGGGTCTGGCCCTAACCCCACCCCTAGGTGCAGGTTTTCCCAACCAAGATGGAGGGTAGTATTTTGGCTTAAGGATATATTCCAAGACATGTAGTGGAACATTAAGTTTATCCCACCGCGCACACACAAATTTGTGAATAATATCATACAAGTTGGGATCTTATTCCTGAACAATATCTTTTATTTGTCCCAATATGTTATCCATCTGCTCATACACCTCCCAAATCACTAGTGCATTTGTATCTGCAAAACAAATCATGTTATAAATGGGCTTGGTGATATGCAAAACTTCCCTCACACGTGCCTAAAACAAACCATCAAGATCGGTGTTCTCCATCTCGTCAAAACTTTGCTTGTCAACTGCGGTTGGAGCCCTATCCTTTAATACTAGCCAATGTTGACTTGATACCATGCTATCCAATGACTCTCTTACCTTCAAAACGCGCTTGAAGGTGAGGTAATAGCTAGCAAATCTAGTCTTCGCAATCTTCAACAACTCCAAACATGAATGGCTGCATAAAAGACCATGGGTATTGCTGTGATTGGTAATAAATTTCATTCTCTTGCCTCTCTTGTACAAATCTCCAATCCATTTGTATTGAGGGTGTTTGTTCTTAATAATATCATGCATCAAAAAGTTCATTGTGTGAACCAAACACCCAAACCAAAATATGTTGGGGTATCTATCCTTATTAATTGCTCCCGCTGCCTTACAATTAGAAGCATTATCAATGATGACTTGGATGATATTATATGGACCAATTCTTTCAATTGTTTGAAGTAATGGTTTTGCAATGTTGATGGCAATCTTGAACTTTTCTAAGTAATCATATGCTGAAAGGAAGACTGCACCACTAGTAGACACAGTAAGAACGCTTATCAATGGCTTGCCTTTTACATTTGTCCAACCATCAGATACAAGGGATACCCCATGCTCATTCCAAGAACTCGTCATTTTACCCAGTGTGCTGGTTTTGCTTTTTCATGATCAAGTCCCAAGGTTTTAGCCTTGTCATACCCAAGGCTCTTGTATCCTTTGGGGGCATCATTAATGGCGGAAACAATTTCATGCCAATAAGGTGAGCAAAAAACATTGAATGGTATCCCACATGCCTAGAGAAACACATAAATTTCTGAATCCACATCATTCCTACACCTTTCATCAAGGAAATATGATATGGTTCTACAGCTTAAAGGGATGTTTGTTCCTATGCCTCCATATCCACTGCCATGGGATGTGCTGATGGAGTTCTTAGTCTATGTGATTGTGGGCTAGTGGTGTCATGTTCAAAGTCATCCTTTGATCTTTTAGATTTGTATTGGGCTTCCTCCTCTCCCCTTATGTATTTGGTTCTTTGATGTTATGACACACTTCCACAAGTTTTGATTCCGATTTGTTTATTTCCATCCCATGGCAATTTCCCACAGAGATGCTTTTTGGCATGGGTGTATAAACTTGTGTACGTCTTTTTGCAATGGAGGCATGTAAATTTAGTGGTTCCACCCCCTTTCCTTCCTTTAGGTCTAGAAACATAATTCCACAATGGGGTTTTGTCTGATTTGGTTTTTGTGCCCTCATCATCTCCACTCTCTTCCTCATCAAGGTACTCCTCCTCTCCAGGATTTTCAAATCCACCCTACCCACTTCTTCATCCTTTTCATCAACCCTACTCCTACTCTCGACAAAAAAAAGAACCAACATCAAGAGAATGCCAAGCCATATAGCCATGATATTTGAAGTTTTGATTCTTTGAACTTTGGTGGAGTTATAGTTTCTTGCCTGCAATAAAATGGAGGAATGAGAATGAGAAACTTGAAGAGAGAAGACAACATTTTAATTTAACAATGAACATATAAAAAAAACAAATGCTAGATTAGGGTCTAGATCCAACCTCTTTGGCCTTCAATCCCAAGCTCCGTCTCCCTTGCAAGTTCCTCAAGCTCCCAAGCAACCCTCTCAATCTTCCTCAACTCTTGCTCCAATTCCAAAAGCCCTCACATGCAAATGGTGAATTGTGGGAGGGGAGGAAAGCCTTTTATTTCTTTTGCCCCTTCCCTCCCTCCAAAAACTCCCTTGCGTGGCTGCGCCTTTTTCGCCCACGGGGAGCAATTTTTTAAGGCGGGAGAGGTTGGGAGTGCTTGCTCCCGCCTAAAAAAATTCGCTTTGGGAGCGAACATGAGCGGTTAGGGAGCGAATGCTCCTCGACCGCTCTCTTGTTCACTCCTAAAAAACCAGGGAGCTTTTTTTTTTAAGGGAGCACACTCCTGATGTTGATCCCAAACCGCTCCCAAGCGGAGTGCGTTCAGGGAGCAGGTTCAAGGGGGGGCTGCTCCCCCCCAACCCTGGGACAACCTTTAGCTCTTTCTCCCGTCTCAACACTAAAGCACACTTAAGCAGTACACTGGATGGCCAGATTGTACAGGTTATTCGGTTGCCTGCATCCTAGAAGTTTTTTTCACTTGATGTTCATTTCTGCCCAAGAGTCATCACACATAAGTTGGCTTTCATCACTTCAATTTTTTTTTTTTTTTTGAATTTTTAAATAATAACTATCATGTGTTTTATTTGCATATAAATAATCATTTTTCAATATTCATTAAACAAATGGAACACCATAACATCCAGTGATGAGTTACTTTCATATATCATTCACTTCAAACTGTCCATATATAATGAAGTCTGTTTGTTGAATATTCATAAATATTTCCCATGAACCACTGTCTATCATTGTCATACTGTCCAAAAATAAGTTACTGTTTCAGCAACTCAAGGATAGCTCCTTTTCCTGTGGCTTCCATGAATCAGGCTGCCATGCACATTCCATTTGTTTATTCTCTCCAAAATATATTGATGATGCGCAAAATTATTCTAAATCATCCTTAACACATGTAATTTGTATGCGATGCATAACTCAATTCAAACAAGTGCAGTATTGCTGTGCTGTCTGACAGTATTGAATAACGGATAGATTGATGTGAAGAGAAGACACAGTACATCTGACTGCTTTTTTCTTGGTAGCCAGGCTGTATATTGAAGCATTATTTCTATAATATGTCTAGAGTCTAGACAGAAATGACACTTCCACAACGTATCAGCATGTCTTTTTGTAAGCTAAGACATGATTTATTAGCTTTTTCGTACTTAAGAGGCCTGGACAATAGAAAGTATGTGGACAATGTTCTGAGTGTAACAGAGGTATAACCTCAGATTTCTAATCACTAGCCACGGAGATACAGATACTTGACCTATGCATCAGAGTTAAACTGATTGCATGCATGAACCTGACTTTTTTCAAAGCTGTTATGAGACAAGCCAATTCTAGGGCTTCAAGGCAAGATAAGGCTGTGGATATGATTGGTGGAGCAGCCAAAATAACAGAAAATGTAGCAAAACTTTGTGAATATGGTAATATACTGGTTGACTATTCTAACAATCAACAAAGGGTTCATCCTTAAAATTAAAATCATTAGCCGATGGTCTTCATGAACATATATAATCTGTGTGCAATTATGTTCTGCCAGTAACTTGTGTATGAATCCTAGTTGCAAACACCTTAATTATGAAAGTTGCTAACTTTCATCTGGTTTTCTGATTGCTTCCGTAAATCTGGCTGCTAACTTTCATCCTGTTTTCTGATTGCTTCTGTAAATCTGATGTTCTGATATTCAAGACAATCTTTATATAAACTGGTTATAAATGCGCATCCATAAATTTAAATAGAAAAACAGCATCTATAACTATTGTAGCACTTTTGGGGATCTCATTTGTTTTCAGAGAGTTTAGTTATATAGACTTCTCTTTAGTGAGGGGTTGGTGTGTGGCATTTTTGTTGGTGCAATTTGGATACTTACTGTTTGTTGCATGCAATATTTTTATAACAGGTATAAACTTGGTTTCTGTCCTAATGGACCTGATTGTCGCTATAGGCATGTAAAGCTCCCTGGCCCACCTCCTTCTATAGAGGAAGTTTTTGAAAAACTTCAACAAATGAATCCTTCTGTGAATGGAACATACTCAAACAGATTTTCCCAGCAAAGGCATCACAATCATAATAAAGAGGAAGGGCCACAGCGGAAGCCACCTGTGACTGGTGTTTCTCAGAAACCACGCGCTACTTCTTCTTTGGGGGAGGATTCTTCGAGTCAGCAGCAGCGACCAACACAGCATCATCCTCAAGAATATGGCAGCCATAACCAAGTGCAGCCATTGTTAGAGAACCCTGCTGGAAATGGATTGACAGGTCAGCCGAACAGAGTGTCCTCTGCTTCACCTCTACCACCAGGCCATTCCAGGTTTGTTGACATGATTTTTCTTCTGTTTTAACTGTGGGATATCATGATTTGTGAAGGAATATTCTTATCATATAATAAGTACTAAACTATTCTTTTCCCGCTGCAAAAATTAATTTTATTTGAAAGAAAGATAAAATTACATTCCTTAATCTGCATTTAAGCATTTTAAAAAGCTTTAAACTGAAGGTGAAATCACTCTGCAGTCAAAGCTGTCCTGGCAGAGCAGTTATTACATCAAAAGCAGCAGAAAGATCACTGAATTCATTACATCTATACCCAAAAATGTACAGAATGTGCTTATATGCTGTCTCATACAGAGCTGTTAAAATATTGAACAAACAGATCCCCTCTTTGGTCCCATATGCTGTATACAATTAGAAAGACTTTAAACATAGATCAGAAGAAAAATAAATGTAAATCTTCAGATGGCTGGTCATCCCTGTATTCTTGGACATGCTATGAACCTGCTTTCATCTGCGAACCTGCCTTTAAGAGACCATCCATCTCATCATTCCTTTCCTTGTAAATATGGAGAAAAGAAATTAAGTTAAAGTTGGATTTAAACAATTGGATCTCTTCAATATCTGTTGCACGAAAGTTGAAACTACTAAATTGCCCATCTACCAGTACCAGAAAGTCATTGGAACTTGGAAATGCCCCAAAAACTTCTAGGAAATATCCATGAGGGGCAGGGGATCCATAGGACGTGAAAAAAACTGCAAGCTACGGAAAATGGAGACACATTAATGTCTAATTCGTTTCTAAACTTGCCAATAAATCAATCTATCGTTTTTGCTGTCTTGCAAAATAATGTGTTATTTAACTAAGTTACCGGATCCGGCATCGAGAGGGTGAAGAATGGCGGTACCGCGGATCTGAACTGGAACCGGATCCGGATCTGCCAAAATACGGCTAAAATACGTATCCGTGCAGATTTTGTTATTTAAGAAATGTTTCATTGACGGAGGAAACGGATCCTGAGCCAAATTTGTCAAGTTGCTGGAATGGCCCAAACGGGTGACTGTTTGTCGCTTTAAGTTTACCTTTTGGGCTGACTGTTTGTCGCTTTAGGTTTACGGGTTTACTTTTAGTTTTATAAACGTGGTCCCTCCCCTTTGTCCGCACTTACACTGAATATCCCACTCAGCAATTGTTGAATATTGAACTGGGCCCTGCTCCATACAGCAACAGTGAGCACAGCGACATAGCCATCGAACAAGCCGTCGCTGGTTGGGACAAAGCTGTCGAGGAAGTCGCCGTCAGTCAGCCGTTGCCGCCAGCCAGGAACGCTGCCGTCAGTCAGCTGTTGCCCCAACCAGGAACGCTTAGCCACCGCCTCGTTGCTGCCTGTTGCTGCTCAGCTGACAGGTTAAAATTTTATTTTTTCAAATGTCATATAAAATACACAACAAATGGTCTGGCTTTTAATTTTTGTTTTGTTTTGTTTTATTTGGAAGGTCGATTGTATGTTTTTTTTGTTTTTTTTTAAAGGCCTGCAAATGCCAAATGGTGGATTGTATAGTCGCAAATGCCAAATGGTCGATTTTAATTTTTTTGTTTTTGTTTTTAAAGGCAAATGCCAAATAGTCGATTTTTATTTATTTATTTTGTTTTTAAAGGCCTGCAAAATTCAAATGCCAAATGGTATTATTGTTTATATAACAGTGAATGACATTCTATAGACCATATATATAACAGTTAACTATTTAGTATTATTTAGTCAATTTAAATTTTATTGTTATGAAATATTCAGAATTCTATTATATAGTCAATTTATAACTATTAGTAATTTACTAATTACATCAAATGCCAAATAGTATTATAATGATTATATATTATAACAACAAATGGTAGATTTATAACAATAGTATATTAGGTTTCTCTTTTATTTAATTATATTATAATATATTTTTATTGTTCCTCTTATATAATATAAACTTTAAGTTATAATATATATTATATATCATTAATATATGATTTTTTATAATTATAAAGTTAATAATTATAATTATATTTAATATATGATATTTGTCATCTCTAGCATGAAATCCATTAGATATATGTTATATAATCAATAATTATAAAGTGTCCACTGTCTACATTTATTAATAGCTCTAAACTGTTTTAAAATTTAAAATATATATATATATATATATATATATATATATTGTACGTGACGTATCCTTGCCGTATCCGGTTCTTGGATTTTCAAAAAACTGGCGGATCCGGATCCGGTTACACACTCACACAGATGCACATATGCATACGTATATATGTGTATACTGCGTTTCCCCCCACATACCTGTTTGGGGAAGGGGGTTTGTGTTTCTAGGTGTTCATGTTTCTGAAACTAGTAGATGTTTCAACTTATAATGTTTCATGCAACCTAACTTTAACTTTAGGTCTTACGAGATAGTTTTTCAGATTGCGTATGCCCTTCCTCCAATTTACAACCATCATTGAATCAACAAAATTTCAATTTTTGTGATTTCTTTTTCTGCAGAGAGAATTGTAGAAAATTTTGCAAGCTTGTAGTCCTTCCCAGTTTCAAGTTTTTAGCATATTTGTTTAATGCCCTCACCCAAACAGTTAGTTGAAACAAAACATTTAATGCTAATTCATTTGATACATCTAAAGACTACTTCTACTACACTTCTTTTCAGCTGATATGTAAGAAAACACAAGAAAGCACACTCAAAAATTTTACACACAGATTTGGGTCTAATGACCCTGGAAAAACCTGCAAGGGGAAAACCAGTTCTAAGGATTCTAAGGAGGATTTAATTGCTCTTAAGGAAATTATTTACAATGCAAAAATAAACATGGTACATAACCCATAAAAAGTAACTTTGCTCCATGGCATTAATAAAACTCATAATGTTCCAAGACAAAAAGTCATTAATGTATCTTCCTAGGCCAAAAGGATAAATGCGCTAGGAAACACCTCCTTGGTACCCTTATTTTCACCACTTCCTCTTACTGAGGAAAGTGTTTCTCACCACTCCCATCCTGTCTTTGAAATATGCGTGCTTGCCCTTTGGCAATGACTTAGTGAGAATATTTGCTACCTGTTCATCAGTGGATATATTCTCAGGGTTCACAGTCCCCTCTTAACCCAGCCTCTGATGAAGTGGTACCTCTTGGCTTCGTCTTCCTTGTAGTATCCTCCTCAACTGGTATGGGAAAATCCTGAAATGGAGCCTCTCCTCTTGACGAGGAAGGCCCTCCTGTGGTCTGAGGTGAACCTGGACTCTGAGATCCTGCGCCTGTTGATGCTGGACTTTGTGAACCTGTCACCCCTGAAGTCAGGATATAATCACAAGCAATTATCAAAGTAAAGAGAAATCAGCCCTAATTGCTGCCCCTAGTGATTTCTCAACATCTTCAACTTCTTGAAGTAAAAGCATCATCATCGCCTTCCAGGGGCCAAAATTATCAGCCCCTCTCAATCTGTTCTCCACCCTCAAACCAGTTGCCATGACCCTCACAACCAACACAAACAAGCCGCTCTGTTACTAGGCAATCTTCCTCTCTCTCAACCAATAAATAATTGGGTTTCTGACTGAGGTTTTTTGATATCTGTTCACTGATCTGGCAGACGTTAGCTTGCTGGTCCCTTCTATTAGCTGATGAAAAACTCAGGTCTGAAGCTCCTCTGACTCTCATACCATGTAGAAAATTTTGCAAGCCGTTTGCTCTTCTTAGTTTCAAGTTTTTTAGCATATTTGTTTAATGCCCTCGGCCAAACAGTTATCTGAAACAAAACATGTAATGCTATTCATTTGAAACGTTTAAAGACTACTACTACACATCTTTTTAGCTGATATGTAAGAAAATACAAGCAAGTACACTGAAAAATTTTACACAAAGATTTTGGTCTAATGACCCTGGGAAAAAGCTCAAGGGGAAAACCAGTTCTAAGGAGGATTTAATTGCTCTTAAGGAAATTATTTACACAGCAGAAATAAGACAACTTATCTTCCTTTTTCTAGGTGATGTGGTATACATAGGAATTCATGCCCCAAACAATCATAAAACACAGCCTGTGATATGCCAGGAATTCTGTGCTTGCTGCCACCCATCAGTGCCTTGAAATTAGTATCAAACTAAGCAGAAATCTTCCCAGAATTTCGTGCAATTGCCCTCTCCTTGCTGCCTTGAGATTCACGCGTTTGGAGCCTCAAAAATTGTGCTCTCAGACCATGAATGAAGAGCAGAGACTGAACTTTAAAATTCATGGCCCAACTACTATGATTACGGTAGAGACAAGGGTTTCGAACAACCCCTCTTCACCCTTATTTTGCACTGAGGATCACTCTCAGCCTCCCTCCTAACCAGCGATGAATATCCCTTCTGTTTCGGCCAGCAAACTCCTGCAAACACAGCCTGCTAATGTAGCCCAAAAATCTAGGGATGCGTGCCAGAAAGCTACAGCAGAAAACTCGGGGTTTGTCTCCTAGCTGTACGCTGCCTTCTCCTTCCTTGCAATCTCTCCCTCCTCCTTGCTCTCCTCTCCTCAAATCTCATGAGAATGAATGAGTCTCTTTCTCCTTTTTCCCTTTTTATCATCTCAATAGAAGAGAACCCTACCCTTAGATGAAATGGCTGAGATTAAATCTCAGCTCCAGATCAAGGGTGGTATTCATTCCCTCTCTTGACCAGCTCCAGATCAAGGGTGGTATTCATTCCCTCGCTCATGTGCCCCCCCTCAATTAATGAGCCTACTAGACTCTTTTATGTTTTTGTACCATGTGTACTTTCTCTCGCATAAAGTCACCTTTAAAACATAAAAGTCACTTTAATATTTTAAAGTGTACTATGTATTTTTCTCATAAAGGCACTTTATAGTGACATTAATAAATTAAAGTGCATGGTACATAACCCATAAAAAATAAGTTTGCTTCATGACATTAATAAAACTCATAATGTCCCAAGACAAAAATTCATTAATGTGCCTTCCTAGGCCAAAAGGATAAATGCGCTAGGAAACACCTCCTTGGTACCCTTATTTTCAACAAGAATCAACAATAATATAAGAGCCATCAGCTGGGCATTGTCATTGGAAACACATCTAAGGCTAGCTTTAAACTTTAAACAATGGGGATCATCTAGGTGAATTATACCTACAACTCTGCATGTATGATGCTCCATTAAAATATGCCGACACTTCTGACTTATCTATCTGCTTCACCAACAACTGCTTTGTAGATTCTTCTTTTCCGTTCTAGAGAAAACGGTATTGGATAAACTTACTTTGAACAACACATTGAAGGGGTAATATATGGTGATCCTAAAACAAGGCTCCATTTTTAGTGAGCCATATTCTCCTAGCAATGATGAGAAGAACTGATTTGACATCATTTAAAGCTGGATTTTCTATCCAAGAACTTAACATTCCTCTATAGAAGCTCCATTCCGGACAAGTCTAAAACCTATAAGATCTGCTACCTCTCTTCCATACCTGAATATGTTATGCACATCTACTAGTCCCATTTTTGTTTCTCTTTTTGTTGAAATTTCGCTGCTCGGAAGGTATTTCTGAGTGGAGAAAACCCACAAAAAGAGAGCTTGTGGGCAAGATACCCAAGGTTTGAGGTTTTGACCGAAAGCACTGGGCTTAGAGGCCAAGGATATGAATTTAATATTCTAATTAATGTTAAGAGGTTGAGTGGGCAACATCGTAATGGACCAAGGGGTTCTCAAAGTGACCTATGGACAACTATAAATATAGGCGAAAGGAAAGGCTTATATCACAAGTGAGAAGGAATTCATTTTGGAGAAGATCAACCCTAGTGGAGCCACAACCAAGTGAGGGAGGCTGTGTTCGTGAGGGAGGCTGTGTTCTTGAGTCTTGTTCAACGAAGTAGGGCCTAGTTTCTCTATGATTTGGTTCCCTAAAGGAGCCGCTGCTGAAAGGGAGGAGGCCGAGTAAAAGACCTAGTCATAGATGTCTGAGTTTGAAAGAAGAGGATGGGGCTTCGATTTGGAAGGTCGAGGTTGGTTTAGGCAGCGAAGAGGTCTGTTTTGTGTTTTGTAAGATAGGCCCAAGGTGATTTGAGTAGGACCGAGTGCCTTAGAGACTGATTAGAGTTGGCTGTAGTGTGGAAGGCCTATTTTGTGAAGGCTGTAGCTTGGTTAGGGCAAGGCCGTAGGTTGGACATAAGTTTAAGAGGCCTAGTTAGTGTGTTAGGATCCAAGGATAGGCATGTCGAGGCTGGACTGAATGTTGGCTGAGGGCACAAGGTGACCTGGTTAGGGCCGCAGAGGACTACAAGCAATAGACTGAGGGTTGTAGGGTTGTTGGGGAGGATGATCAAGGGTGGTTTGGGTCGTTGGAGCAGCCCACAAGGCAACAATAGCATCCACTGGTGAGATCAAGGAGGCAAAGGCTACAAGAGGGCTAAGCAAGTGCTGACAGAGCCTACTGAAGGGTTGGTAAAGGCAGACTGAGGGATGTAACAGGTCTAACAGAGGTATGATCAACAACTGTAGGTGACACAAGCCTAAAGGAGTAGACTGTGT
Organism: Pinus taeda; assembly: GCA_000404065.3. Lineage (NCBI taxonomy): Eukaryota > Viridiplantae > Streptophyta > Pinopsida > Pinales > Pinaceae > Pinus > Pinus taeda. The sequence goes on from APFE031753008.1 coordinate 103,317, forward strand.
GGACAAAAGAAGACTATAGTAGCGAAGGAAGAGGGCTACAACAAGGACAACAAGTGACACTAACGTCTGTGGGCTAAAGGAACTAGTCCAGGTGAGTAAGTATCTTGCTAGTTGTGTTTTGTAGGCAAAGGACAACTAATTGTATTTGTATGTTGGGCAAATGAGAGCCTGATGGATTAGGCCTCAACCTTAGTTGTATTGGTCAAAGGATTGACTATTTATATTAGTATTGTACTGGGGTTTGTAAAAGGCCATGATCCCTAGTATAGAGCCCTAAGGATTTCTTATTGATGGACTAATAAGAAACGTGTTTTGGGACATAAATACTGTGTACTGTTATTGATCTCTTGTTGTTATATTTTGTTGTGCAAAGTTGTTTTTGGTTGGGCATCTTTAGTGTGTTTGTGTTCGTAGTTAGGGCATAGACCAAACTTAGGGTGCATGGACATCCCGACATGGTATCAGAGCTACTTTGAAGGGCAGCTAGATTAGAGTGTGCTCATGTGTCAGCTCTAGTAGGGAGCTGTGAGACTGTTTCAAGAAGCAGTAGTGTTGCCATGTGAGTTGGCTAGACATGGAGCAAAAGGCTTTGGAGATGCGGTCTTGATTGGTTTGGTGACAAGGTAAGGTGGGAGTTCTAGTGGATTGGTGGAGAATTTGGTGCATAACAGTACACTGTGTGGCGGATTGTCGACACCATTTATGGTCTTTCGTTGACTTGTTAAAGTTGATACAACTTAGGTGCCTTAGTAAGGAATGCTTTGGTATGGACGAGGTAGCTTCGTGTGGATGGTAGGTTAATCGTGATATAATATCTTCATTGAGTTGAAAAGTTGCACATCCGACAGTGGGGCCATGTGCATATGAGGTGTTTGACCCAGGCAGATGAGGACATCTGCAGAGATGAGTTGCGGTGGTCTAGAGTGAACTAGGCCCAGTGTTCAATCGCAGCTCGGGACTGACCTTGAAAGGAAACAAGTTCAGTTGTAGCACTTTTTGGGAGCGAAAGCAAAGTGAGCAAAGAGGAGGTTGTGTAGGCTCAGAGGGAGTCTGGCTTCAGAGGGAGGCTACAAAGGAGAGTTGGATGCCTAATGGAAGTCTAACCATCAAGATTCAAGCAAGAGAGTGGAGTCTTCTAGGCCATGCAAGGAAAGTTAGGGACCATGCAAGAACAGTTGTGGTACGTACAAGAAAAGTAATAGCCCATGCCAGGAAAGTCATGGTGCATGCAAGGAAAGTCAGGGTACATGCAAGCAGGGTATAAATATGACAGACATTCCTACTTGTCAGCTAAGTTTTTTATGACAGGTTTCTTTTTAAAATTACCCTTCACATGGTGTTTGATTTTTATTTTTACTTGTCATTTCATGTATTATGTTTTTTTGTTAATATAAGTTTTGTGTTAGTAATTTTTTAAATTTTGGCTTGGCCATAAAATAAGCTTCAACCGAGTAATGTCATAGATGTATATAATTTATATTACTTAAAAAAATTCAAACATATTCAACCATCTTCATTCCTAATGCCAAACTAGCCAATGATTTGCTGTAATTATGTATAGTTACTGTTTACGTAATTTCAAAGGTTTTATAAATTATGCTAAACCATTCTTGAAAAGTTTTCAAGTAGCTTGGTCAAATCCATTAACTATATTGTATTTTGAATAAAAACAGTCCATCATAGCCTTCAATTTGATGAGTTTGACTTAAGGAGAACCTAACAAATAATATGCAAGTTTTAAATAAGATTTTCGAAGATTCTAACATTTCAAGCAATAATAATACATAGGCATGGATTTTGAAGAAATTCATAATCTTTTGACAAGGAAGAAGAATAGAGCTTTCCATTGGACAAGCTTAACGGCTAAAAGCCACAAACCCAGTTGTGTTTAGATATAAGTGTGAATGTATCGAAAGCATTATAGGCTTGGCAACCACCCATTTGAAATTTCCATATCCAACCACAAAATAGATTTTCTTTCTAATGACACTAATAAATTGATCGATTTTATAAAAACTGAGAAAGTGCCAACACTAAATAAACTACATAAAACTCACAAAATCAAATGAAAAACAACTATTTCACCTACATAAATAAGAAAAGTCAATCAATTTTTTTATATATATAATACTAATGGTCCATGGGTGTGGACATGTCATGTGAGTCTCAACCTTTCATCTTTAGGATTCAATGTTCATGCTTTATGCTTAAGTGTGTACAATTTAGGATCACATGGCATGATTGAAGACAAAGACCAACTTCTTCTAATAAGTTCAAAGATCCACTATGGATGAATCTACGCATATCTTGAAGTCTCATCTTAAAGTCTTTGTATTGTGGGTGTTGCATAGTGTAATACTTATCTTAGAGTCTCAACAAACCAAGTCACTAACTTCTTTTGTTTTATATAATTTTATTTGAAATATCTTATATATATATGAGTATTTAAGTCGCCCATCAAATTGACGGTTTGAAAAATTATGCAATCATTGTCAATGACGTGTAGATTTTAAAATGGTCAATATTTGACAGTTAAATAAGGAAAATATGGGTAAATACCCATCAAATTTAAACCATGCATGCAAGGATAGTCATGAACCATGCAAGTAAAGTCATGATCATGCAAGAGAAGTCGTGGCACATGTAAGGAAAGCCATGGCGATGCCAGGAAAGTCATGGAGGTGGAGATTTCTACAAGGATGGTGTCTTCGAAGATCCAGTTCTTCTTAAAAGACGTGGTTGCAGATTAGATTCGAAGACAGGGTCACTTCTAGATAGTGATGGAAATACCTTCCTCACTAAGAGGGAGTGTTGTGAATCGAAGTTTCAAAGTCATCTGCTAAAGCTTCTTTGCTTTCAACTCTTATTGCAACCTATCGGTGGCTATAGATTGTTAGTCAGTGCCATGATTTGCAAAAAAATTTAATTCAGATATTGAGCCATACATGCAGTGCTTAGAGTTGTGAATAGAATTGGAATGCATTTTGGTTTATACACAACAAGAAGTAGAAACGCTTGGAGCAAAAGCAGGCGAATGACATGGTTTATGTTTGGTTTATAATAATTACAACCTTAGGTTGAGGCATAACCAAGTGTTGAACAAGACCCCTAGATCAAGCAACATAGTTTTGGGTGACATTGATCCATCATCAAAGTGGGTGGTGGAGAGTCAAACGCCAACATTTGACAATGAAGACCTTTCTTTGATGGACTTGGACCCACTTCCATAGGGAGAGGTATCACTACCTTCAGGGCTATGGGAATCAAGTTGGAATACCACTGTAAAGTCTAATCATTCTAAGCATGAGGATGAGAAGGATGAGGATTCTATGATAGTCATTAGTAGTACTATGCTTATTTTTGGGTTCTAGAGGCAATTTAGAGCCTATTTAGTGATGTATTTTGGTTCAAAGATGTATTGCACTAAGTGCTATTATGGTGATATGCACTCTTACTTCTATATAAATGAGAAACTTTCCATATGTGTATAAATGGTTTGGATTCACACACACACACACACACACACACACATATATATATATTTGAATATTTTATGTATTTTTTGCTCAACTAGTTTTTTCATCCAGTTTTTTTGTTTGTTTGTTTATTGTTTATCCCGGTTCTAGTTCAGTTCACATTTTTGGGACTAGTCCAGTTATATTATTGTTGCATAGAACCTATATTGCATGAAACTTTTAATAACCCGATGTTTCGAGCTGTACCAGTACACGAAACACCAGAGCTTGGCCGAAACTTGGCCAAAACTCGTTGATCATGTAGCCATCTATGAGAGTTAATATAGGCTTGGTTTTTCTTCTAAATTGTCATCTATGGTTCTTATTCCTCTTTTTCTTGTAAGATAATGTGGTATTCACTTATTTATAATTTTTTTCAATGTATGACATTTCAGCCGATTTTTCGCCAGATGTTTCCATTTTTGGGACGTGACGTTTCTAAACGTACAAGTCTAGGCCGACTTTATACTTTTTCCACAAACCCATTCTTTGACACATAAAATTTAATATCTCCACAATGACAAGGACTCTTGTGGTGCTTGAAGCAACCCCTTACTCCTCTAAGGGTGCTCTATCATCCCCAAGTGCTAAGTCATCAAATCTCTCCTTGGTTTCACAACCATAAGCTTAGGTGCAAAGCCCAAATCTTGGGTACTTAGCCCACAAGTGACTTTGTGGTGCCAAATTCCTCCACAACCCTGTACCCTAGCGTTTGGAGTACCTCCCAAACTACCAATCTCAACAGAGACTTCCTTAGACTTCCAATATGCAACTTTCTCATTGAAAGTGACATCCTGACTGAACTCAATTCGTCACTGTTCTAGGATGTAGATTCTATAGGCCTTTGCTGATTTACTATGACCAACAAATACGCCTTTCTTTCCTAAAGGTTCTAACTTGTTCCTTTGTACCATAGGAACATGAATGTAGACAAGGCAACCAAAGATCCTCATATGTCAATCCTCTAACTTTCGTCTAGAGAATGCTTCTTCAGGAGTCATATCTTTTAAAATTCGATGAGGACTTCTATTTTGAATATATACCATTGCCAATGATGCTTCTTCCCATAAGACGATTAGCAAATCCTGATCGTGCATCATAGCCTTGACAGATTCTTCAATGGCCCTATTCTTTTGTTCTGCCACACCATTCTGTTGTGGATTATTGGGAACAATCAACTCTCTCTTAATCCCAACATTCTTATAGAAAGCAACAAGTTCTTTTGAGGTGTACTCTCCTCCATTATCAGATCTCAGAATCTTGATCTTCTTACTTGTCAAGTTTCCCACTTCAACGTTAAATTCGTGAAACTCATTGAAGACTTCATCCTTGGTCTTCAGAAGAGATCCATGTCTTTTGAGAGAAGTCATCAATAAATGTCACATAGTATAATGAACCTCCAAGTGAACTCACAAGCGTTGGACCACATACATCAGAGAATCAAATCTAAAACTTCTTTAGATCTGTTGTCACTACTTGGAAATCGTTTCTTAATGTTCTTTCCAAGTGCACAACCTTTACAAACACCCTCATGATCTATTTGCAATTCAAGGACACCTGAAACTATTTGATTCAATTTAGGTAGTGCTCTATAATGAAGGTGACCATATCTTCTATGCCATAACTCACTTGGATTTGATTTCATCATGTACTAGGGCTTGAGTTGGTTGACTCACGAGCCTATTCAATCTTCCTTCATAAATCCCAATAACCCTAGCGTCATTTATACTTGAGCCCTTGGACCATACAAGTACTTTGCCATCCACAAAAGCTACTCTATCTCATTTATCTTCTAAACATGAAATAGAGACTAGATACTTTTTCAAATAGGGTACATATAGAATGTTGTTGAGATGAACATTGTTACCAAATTCCACCTTAATGGATGCTTGTCCAATTCCTTTGACTGCATGGCTGTGGTTGTCTCCAATATCTACCCTTTGGGATAACCTTCTTCCCATCATGTTAGTAAGCTTTCCACGATCTCTAGTCATAAGTCTTGATGCACCATTATCTACCAACCACATATCATCATCCTCTGCAATAGAACCTGTTAGAGCAGAAAAGTAAAATAAACCTTTGTCACCTTTAGGTTTCTTTGGATGTTCATTGTCAACGTCAGTTGCGGTAGCATGTTTTCCCTTTCTCTTTTTGTTATTAGCCGTCTCATGACCATCCCTCTTATAATGTCCAATTTTTTGAGAGCCATAACATTGAATCTTTGACATGTCCTTCTTATGGGAAGGAGGAGATCTTCTTCCTGACTTCTTGTGTTGAAAGCCAAACATTTTTTTATTATTTTTTATTCTTGAAATGAGCTGTAAATGCTTGAGAAACTTCTTCCTTTTTATCTCTTGTCACTTGCCTTGATTCTTCTTAAGCACAAGAGGTCCATAGTTGTTCAAATGAAGGAGATTCCTTCCAACTACTTATACTTGCTGCAAATACATCCCATGATCTAGATAGACCATTGAGTGCTGTAGTCACAAGTTCGTTCTCAAAAATAGTTTCTCCAATTGCTTGATTTTGGTCTTTTATTTGTGAAATACTTATGAAATATGCAGCCATAGTGTCATCATTTGTCATCCTTATATCATGAAGCTCATTCTTCAAGCTCATGGCTTGACCAACATTCTTGATAGTAAATAGATTAGTTAGGGCATCATACATCTTCTTGGAAGTATCAAGCTTTGCAATTTAGGGAATTAGATGATCTCTAATGGGGTCCACAATAAAACTCATGGCAATGATGTCATCCTCCTTAAACTTCTCCTTTCTTGCAGTATTCGCTGGTTCTACAACCTTTTCCTATCACAACATCCAAAACTTTGTTCTTTGCGAGAATAAGATCAATTGTAAGGTTCCAAGCTTTGAAGTTTGAGGCTTCTTCCAACTTGTTCTCAAATTTCATAGAAAAAACCATGGATGCAAATCAACAAGAGGGACTTCAACAATAGTAATCTCAAAGTAGGGTTCCTTCAAAGGTGTTCTCTGTGTTCCCTCCTTCACCAAGGCTCTGATACCATGTTGATTTTCTAAGCTCAATAGAGACTAGCACAATATTTCTGAAAAACTGATAATTACTTTTGATGTTGATCTTCTTTTAAATTATTCCAATAAATCATTCAACAATTTTACTTCATAAATTCAACCATATAAGAACAATAGAACAATAGAGATCACAATGCACAAAGAGAAGACAAGATTTACCTTGAGAAAACCCACCAAGGGGAAAAACCCAACAACATTTTCAATAGAGAAATTCTTCTGTTCAACAAGAGACACACCTAGACCTTCTAGTCATTAACAAGGTCACACTTGGTCAAAACCTCCAAGTCAAGTCTCCCAGCATGATCCAGTTCTTTGCTTTGCTTGATCCGACCCAAAATTTTGGCCCTCTTGCAATTGCCAAAATCCCAGAATTTTGACCCCCAGTAATTGACTAGAAATTTTGGTCCTTGGAACAGAAACTGCCCAGAAAAGTGTGAACTGCAGAGAGAGAGTCTATCCACACGTGCGAGCTAGAAGAGAGAGAGAAGAGATGAATTCGTCCTTCTTTTCGTTGTCCTTGTCCTTGTCCTTCGCTTGCTTGCCCAAAAGATACTTTATGAAATGATATGCGAATTGGCCTTGTAGAGGAAGTCGAGTTGCCTTTATATAGTGTTCTGGCTGTGTTGAAAGGGTGTGTCTTTACCCTGGGCCGACTTGGCAATCTTGGAGCCAAAATTTCAATTTCAAAAATTCAATTTTTCTTCTTTTAAAAGTCTCAGCGGGACATGACTCAAAATATATTTTTCTTTTGATTTTAGCATTTAAAATATGCTTTATAATAATCAATATAAATACATCAAGTGGCCAAATATAGATTCTGATGACTGACCATAGTTACAAAATTTAACAACTCATGCTCTAAGAACTTTCTCAAATACCTTTATTCCTCAAACTTCACATCTCTCCTGATGACTGTCTTCCTGAGTGCTGGTACGTATACCCTGTATGCCTTGGCTGTCTCGCTATAGCCCATGAAGATGCCCTTCTCCATTGTGGGCTGCAACTTTGATCTCTTCTCTACTGGTATATGGAAGTACACCAGGCTGCCAAATATTCAGAAATGTGATACAATTGGTTTTGTCCCTGTAAACGCCGCCTCTGGTATAACTCGCCCCAACACTCTATGTGGGCTTCGGTTCTACAAAAAAACTGTTGTATTGCATGCCTCAACCCAAAGAAACTTGGGCATCCTCTGATCATTCAACATAGTTTTGGTTGCTCTAACTATGGCCCTATTTGTGTGCTCTTCCATCTCCTTTTGCTGAGGGTTATATGATGTGGTCAACTCCCTCCTAATGCCGTCCTTGGCACAAAACTCCTTGAATGCATATAAGGTGTATTCCCCATCGTTATCAGACCTCAACACCTTGATTTTCTTGCTATTCTAGTTTTCAACCAAGGCCTTAAGCTCCTGGAACTTCGAGAATACTTCGTCCTTCATGAAGAATATCTAAGTCTTTCTCGAGTGATTGTCTATGAATTTGACATAGTACTTGTACCCCATGAGGGATACTGAAGAGAAGGGCTTGCAAACATTTGAATGAACAAGGTCTAAGATGCCCTTGGCCCTGTTGGCTTTGCTAGGAAAAGAGGTTTTGGCATACTTGCCAAGTGTGCATCCCTTGTACACCTCATGCTGGTGCATGCTGCATTGTGGCATCCCTGTCGCTATCTCCTTGAGAATTTTCAGCACGCCATGGTCCAGATGCCCCATGTGCCTATGCCATAACTCCTAAAGCTCCCTGTCAGGAATCACGACTCCCTCTATTGGTGAATGTTGCAACTTTCTCAAATTGCAATTTGTACATGTTCTTTTGTCTAATCGTAATTTGTTTGGCCACATTAGAGTTTGAGGGTTTTATGAAAATCCTACCTTTTCTGAGGGTCACTTGGTACCCCTTATTCTCCAACGCTGAAATTGAAATGAGGCTCTTCTTGAGCCTTGGAACAAAGGGTTTCCTGACTCCCTCTCAAATCTGATTACACTAATGCCCTTGGCTTGATACCTTCTGTCACCCATCATGATATGGAATGACGTGTCCTTCTTTGTTAGTTTGCTGAAGTAGCTCTTGTTACCTGTCATATGACAGGATGCATCGCTGTCTACGTACCATATGTTGGTAGCCACTGAGCTTGCCATGCAAGCAATAAGTGAGAAGAAAACTCGTCTATCTTTGCAGAGGCTGCTACTTGGTCCTGCTTGGACCCTTTCTTCTAGTTAGGGCACTTAGTAGCATAATACCCAAACTGGTGGCATGAAAATCACTTTATCTCGCTGAGATCTTTCTTCTTCTTTTCTCCCTTGGAGCTCGGCTCACCACCACCACTGTTCTTCTTGCCCTTTGACTTTCCCCCTTTACTAGATAGGGCAAGTTCTTTTCATCTTCAATCTTAACACGAGACCTTGATTGAGCATTACTGCGAATTTCTTCATGGACATAATCACCCCATAATCGTTCCCAATCCCGAAGCTTCTCCTTGGAACACTTTTTGTCCGTAAAAGTTTCACTTAACTGGGGCCCAAGTCCATTAGGGCAAAACTCACCAAGTCTCTATCTGTAACTATCACACCCACACCAGCCAACTCGTCCCTTACTTGGGTAAACTTGGTTGCGTAAGACACCACAAAATTTGACTTGGACATTTTGATAGTCCGTAGTTTATCCTTCAACACTAGCTTTCTAGCCTCGCTCGAATGCTGTTAGAGGTCAATAATGGCCGTCTACATAGCTTTTGCTGCCTTCTTTCTGATCAAGTGAGGAATAATGTGGTCTTTGAATCCTTCCAAAATGATTATTCTCGCCTTGGCATCTCTTTTGTTATGTTGAGCTTGTTACCCACCAAGAGTGGGTACCCTTAGGAGACCTTTTCTCCTATGCATCTTCCAACCGACATCCAACAACCCCTAATAACTAGTAGCCAATGTGATGTGCCATTTTATCTCCACCACTTTCATCAATCATATGTTTCCTCGCCCATTTATCAAGAACACAAGTTAGAAGGTGGGAAATTCGATCTAAGATGTATTCTATTCATTGTGTAATCAGTTGCTTATGCTTGTTTTTCATTTGGGCATTTGACATGGATTATTGAGTGACTTGGAAGAAGGAAGGGTTTTGACTGTGGTTTTGTTCCCTCACCTTAAATGAGGGGTTAATCTTCAATCCTAGTCCCACGATACTTCCTCTATTGGCCTATGGCTTTAGGAAGGACACTGATTGGGAAACCCCAATTTTGGTAGCATGGTCCCGTTTTCCCATTCCATATTTTTCACTTCCCTCCGCACATTACAAGCCATATACATCATCTTCCTTCTTTGGTTCCACATGAGCATTGGGTTCACAGGGTGCTGACAAACCCACCTCCCCTTGTCCACATATCCAGGTTGGGCCTGGAAACATGCCCTGAAGGTTGATGCAACCAAAAGAAAGCTAAAGCATATCATGGCCACAAGCAAGAAACGAAAGAAAGAAAATCATAAAATGCAAAAGATGGTCGAGACATTAATTTTAGCACGTGGGCAAAAGCCAAACATAAGCTCAACCCCTTATCATTATGGCCATCACCCGGTTCTTGTGGTCAGTGTTGCCCTATTACATCATTAAAAGGAACCCTTGCACGTACCAACCCTTGGTGGGTGGTAAACTTCCCCACCTTAAAGGGGGTAAAACATTACTATATATCATACACAACATGCTCTCATTTCCTAGAGCTTCGAGCAGTAATACAAAAAAGAAAAATCAAGAAAAGGCAAAAGGCAGTAAGGGGTGGAAAAGCGAAGGATGGGGTAACTCATGCATCCACAATTGTTCCCTCCTTACATGTATATACCCAATATGTGGATCTTGTTATCATTGCTACCCCTTGGCCCATGGCATGTGGCTTTGAGATCCCTTTATCCCCATCTCGTTCCATCATTACTCACATTCCACTTATTGATTGAAGGATGTACTAGGGACCTATTTTTCCCCTTAGGGGTTGGGAACACCTAATAGGATCGTTTATTAGCCACTCCTACATAGGGAGGTTCAGGTAACACTATTGCAAGATGAAAGCCTTAAATTTGGAAGGGAAGGCCGTATGAAGTGTCAATTTTTCCTTGATTAACAAACTTGGTTCACTTAAATGCACTAATGATTAATTTTACCCCATGGTGAAGATGCAATACTAGACATTGTGTGTGATTGGTAGGTGGTTTTCATCTTGGGCTGGGCAACTTAACTGGGGCCCAAGTCCATTAGAGGAGCATATGACACCGTATAGGTGAAGCTTTGAGAGCCATGGGACTCCTATCACTTATAGAGAATCATTCCATTCCATGGGCACCTACAACACCCCAACAATTTGCGCTTTGCCCCACATTATTCGTGAGATGATGCACTTGGACTAGCATGCCTCCAGCTGACTTAGCAGGCTGTAGTATACAGGGGTTTTGGTAGCTGATCTGAGGCCCATATGACGTCTGTCTCACTATTGAGACATGGGAGGGCTAATACTATCCCCTGAGCCCTCAATGTTGGAGCAGAACCAAACTATTCTATCACTAGGAGATCTATGAGACCCATTTTGAGCCCCAAACACAAAACTGGGGTCCACAGGATGATTTGCATGGATATTGAGGGGCCAACCCCTAGATCATGATTTATGGAGCCCTCTACACTTGGCTGGGCACTAGAGGAGCCCAACACATGCCCAAGAAGGGCCTACACATGCATGACGTTAGTATTTTGACTTCTTTTGTGGGTTATTGCTTATGTTTTACATTGGATATGAGGTTGGTTTGTAACCTCACCTAGTATCAAGCCCATTATTTCACAATTTGAGGGGATTTAGGCTAAAATTAGAGATCATTACGCATGTATAAATTGGAGGGAGATCATTCTAATCTCTCATCATCATCACTTTGAGAATTCAAATCTCTAAAAGAATTCACACTTGTTTCCTTCTTGGTTATTGGAATAACTTTGATGCATTTTGATGTGTGGAAACTATTTTGTATTGTCTTTCGAGCTATTTCTACGATGAATGGATGGATATAATACATCTTATCTTGTAAGTGCCTATTGTTGAAGATTTTTTGAAATTGTCTAATGTATGGAATCCCACGTGTGAAGTGTCTCTTGCAATTTCAGAACACATCTGACTTGTTTGTGATGTGTGGTGATGTCCAAATGAGCTCCAACATAAGGTCTATTTATATGTGGTCTTGGAGGGTCAATTTCCCTTGGTGGGGCCAGCTTGTAGTCTTCACTGGGCCTACTTATGAAACAAGAAATAATAATTCTCCTTTAACCAATTTGAAATTTATTAGAATAGGAATGGTTCCTCCTTGGGGTAGCCGAGTTTATCCTTGGGAAAATTCATCCTGTAGCTGCCAATTTTAACACTCCCTCTCAGCTAGGGAGGAATTTCTAGTTGTACCATAGGTCTCATCTCAGATGTACATATATCTGTTAGAAAATCAAAAGGCAGAAAATATTTGCTTACTTTGATAATAGCTTGTGAGAACTTTAATTTTATGTTGTCTTCTTTTATCTTCTCTTTATCAAGTAACTTTCAAATCAAAAAGAACATGAAGATCACAAGAACATTAGAACACCATATGTAGGCTCTCAGTAAGGGAAAATCCCTCTTCTAGGGGAAAACCCATTCAAACTCTTCTTCTATTGTAGAACCAAATCAAAATGAGACAACCAATACTTGACCAGGACTTTTACCAAACACCAAGTGAATGCTCGAAAATGTCTTCCTTCAAAGGAGTCAAAGTTCATTCTTCAGTATCTTTCTTCAAGGAGTTAGAGTCTTCTTCTTTATAGAGTCAAGGTCTTCCTTCAAGAGTCAAAAAGTCTTCCTTCAAAGAGTTTGAGTCTTCCCTTTTTGATGAGTGAAGGACTTCCATTAAAGAATCAAAGTCAATGAGCGTCTAAGAGTTTTTCTTCAACTTGATAAAGATTTTGGCTTCTTGCTTCAGGTCTACAATTCGGCCTGCAATATTTGGCCCTGCAATTCACACAAATCCCAAGAAAATTTCGCACATGTGCTTAATTAGGTCAAAATTACGTTTTCTTCTTTCTCACTTGGATTCTTCTTCTCTCTCATTGTTTTTGCTCTTGATTCTGTTCGTTTTTGGAGGCAGATCAAACTTGATGATTGATGCCACAATAGGTCGAATTCTTCTCTAATATATAGTCATCTTGAGGGTTTGAATGGGTTTCTCTGGGATCGACTTTACATGCAGTGCTGACTTAGTGTTGGTAGTCCATAAATGACACTTTAAAATCAAAATTAATGTTTCTTTTTTGATACAATGTGCCGATAAGGGTCTTATACATATGACAAGGATTATATTGACTCAATACATCCTAGAGCATGAAGAACATTTTTGACCTAATAAAAATAGAACAAGAAACCCATGCTTTCAAAATTATATTTTTCTTTTTCTTTTTGCTTTTACAATAAATATAATAATTATGAAGACCGAGCATAGTTACATTTTCCAACACTCCTTAAGTAGGGAGGTATTCATAATTAAACTAATAGTACAAAGTTGACCTCAAGTTGAAATGTTCTAAGAGTATCATAACCAGCATATGCATTACTTAGAGATCTTGATACCATCTAGGCTCACTACCAAGGTATCTAAGTACCAACTAGGCTACGCCAAGGAACCTCCGAGAATCGAAGTGTCATGTAGGCTACTTGCCAAGGAACTTCTGAGAATCAAAGCGTCATCTAGGCTACCTGCCAAGACACTAGGTGTTGTCTAGGCTACCTTCTAAGACACCAACCCTAATAATATTCCAAGTATCATCTAGACTACTTGCTAAGATACCAACTCAAAAAGGATCCAAGTGTCATCTAGGCCACCTGTCAAGACACCATCTTAACAAGGATCTAGATGTCATCTAGGTTACCTGCCAAGACACCAACCGTACAGGGTTCCAAGTGTCATCAATACCACTAGGGATCTAGGTGCCATCTAGGCTACCTGCCAAGGTAACAACCCTAACAGGGGTCTAGGTATCATCTAGGCTAGCTACCAAGCTACCAACCTTGAGTACCATCATATAGGCTGATCAACCTAAGGTACAACAACTCATCACTTCCTTTAAAATAGGATGTATGAATAATTTATGCATACTTTTCAAATATATAGATTTAGTCAAAATGTTAGGTACTTGCCCATCTTGCCGAAATATTCTATAGCTTCACGTTCCCATCTTATACCAACCATAAAATGCTTAATTCTTAACATGAAACACGGGGTCCTCTAACAGTGAGATCCATCCTTTAATCATTAATATGCTCTTTTCAATACTATTAGAGTTTCTGTATCCCCCTCTTTCCATCATGCTCATCCTCAAGCACGAGATTTGATTTTTGTTCTTACATTTTCTCATCTAGTTTTCATAAGTTTGAAGACCATCTTCATGTACCTGCAATTATCATCAAGTACAAAAGCACAATATAAAAATACAAGAACATGATGTCAAATAAGTTAGTCTAGAGTTTTTGCTTATAGCAGAAATATATTTGTTCGAGGGTTTTGACATGGACTACTAAGATCCATCTTCATTCCATCTATAGGGTTTATTACAAACCCTAGAACTGTACTCGAAAACTCTACAAGGGTTTCTAGCAAACCCTAGAAGTCATATCCTACGAATTACGGATTCATAGAGGGGACAATGTACTAGGGTTACAGTTTTTGTTTTTCTAGGATTTACTTCTATCTAGGGCTTCAGAGAACCCTAAATATAAGCAAACCCTAAACTCAAGTTCTATAAAATAGCTTCAAAAACCCCATATTATAAATATTTTCAAATAATCACAATATAGAAAACATACCTTAAGCAATATTCTTCTTCCTTTTGGATTGTTTTTCTGAGACTTCATGTTGCAATTCCATTCTAGTAGAGGATCCTTGTGATCCTTATGATGCCATAATTTTGCTGTATATAGTGATCTAGATGCCTTACTGAATGATTTCCTTCAACAAAAGATACTTCTTATCAATTCTTCCATAAGTTCTAATCTTATTGTTATCTTGAGAGTTGGATTGCTCCCTCTGAACCTAGCTATAATCTTTTGATTTCATTTGCCTGCAATCTCTTGCAGAGAAAGCATAAAGATAGGGTTATAATTGAGTAGAAATAAGGGTAGATAAACTTGAAGAAATTAAAAATAATGATACGAAAGAAGAAATATATAGAATACTTATCTTTTTGTGAACTGCAACAACTCCCTTTGATCTTGAATAGATCTAGACATCCCTGACATATATCTTATCCTAGAACATGTGTAGGGATTTTGGACACACTCTCTTATTACTAGATTTACAAATCAAAGCTTATAAACTAAAGCTAGAAGGTAATAATGATATATAAAGGGTGTTTTTCACAAAAACTATAGACCTAGAATTAAAGGATACAAGATACTAGCAGTCCTCAAGACTTCAAGTCTCTTAATAGTACAAGTCTTTGACTTTGGTCTCTTCTCCTTTGACTTTCTTTGATGGTTCCTCAGTATCAACAACATTTGCTTGGTCTCTTTCTTTTTTCTTGTTATCATTTGATCTTTCGGGGTATTGGTTTTCGTAGTGCCCAAATCTATGACATTGAAAACATTGAATTTTTGATAGATCGGTCTTCTTGTGATGATTCCTCTTTGAACCTTTGTCGGATTTCTTATTTACTCCTTTCTTTTTGAAATGGGCTGAATAGGCATTTGAGATATCATTTTCTCCTTCTTGATTTCCTCCTAGTAGAGCAAGTCGAGCTTCTTCTTGAGTACATGCAAACCATAGTTCTTCAAATGGTGGAGTTTCTTACTAACTATTGATGCCATCTGCTAAGGCATTCCATGATTTGGGAAAACCTAAAATGGCTGATATTACGAGTTCCTTATCAGGGATAATTTCATCAATTGCTTGGAGTTCATTTCTTATACGAGTGATTTTCACAAAATATGAAGATATAGTATCCTCCTTTGTCATATTGATTGTTTGAAGCTCATTCTTTAGGCTTGCAACTTGGCCAATATTTTTGATTGTGAATAGTTTAGAGAGAGCTTCATACATTTTCTTTGAGGTATCTTGAGTGGATATGTAGGGAATTGGATTGTCTTTGATTGAATCCATAATGAGACTCATGGCTAGAATATCATTCTGCTTGAATTTTTCTTTTCCAGCATCATTTGTAGGTTCTTTTACTTTTCCTAGCACAATGTCTAAGACTTTGTGCCTAGCAAGGATAAGATCCATCCTTGTCTTCTACGTTCTAAATATTGAAGCTCCTTGAAGCTTGTTCACAGATTTCATTAATGATGCCATAGGTGTACTTGTTAATGTCAGAAGTCTTTCTTCTATCTTGTTTTTGAAACTGGTTACTCTTCCTTTAATGGTTGTTGATACTTTTTCAAACTTACTTCAATGAAGATCCCAAGACTTACTTGTGAATTATGTCTTCCAATGTCCACAAAAGATTTTTCAAGATGTTCTCAAGAGTTCCTTAGTCTAGTAGCCTTTCTGAATGATGACCCTTCTCTTCTTAGAGCTTCTTCTTATACTTTTCCTTGCTTTATGACAAATGATCTTCAAGCTGCCTTTTCTTACTTTGATAATAACTTTAATTTTCTGTTGTCTTCTTTTATCTTCTCTTCATCAAGCAACTATCAAATAAAAAGAACATGAAGATCATACGAACAATAGAACACCGTATATAGGCTCTTAGCCAGGGCAAATCCCCTCTTCTAGGGGAAAATCAAATAAAACTCTTATATTATAGAACCAAATCAAAATGAGACAACTAGTACTTGACCAAGACTTCCACCACACACCAAGTCAGACCTCCAAAATGTCCTCCTTCAAAGGAGTCAAAGTTCCTCCTTCAATATCTTTCTTCAAGGAGTTAAAGTCTTCTTCTTATAAAGTCAAGGTCTTCCTTCAAAGATGTTTCCTTCAAGAGTAAAAAAGTCTTCCTTCAAAGAGTCAAAGTCTTCCCTCTTGATGAGTCAACCACTTCTGTTAAAGAATCAAATTCAACAAGAGTTAAAGAGTTTTTCTGCAACTTGACAAATATTTCGGCTTCTTGCTTCAGCTTTGCAATATTTGGTCTTACAATTCCCACAGATCTCAAGAAAATTTCACACGTGTCCTTGATTAGGTCAAAATTAGGTTTTCTTCTTTCTCACTTGGATTCTTCTTCTCTCTCCTTGTTTGCGCTCTTGGTTTTCTTCGTTTGGAGTGCAGAACGAACTTGATGATTGATGCCACAATAGTCAAATTCTTCTCTAATATATTGGCATCTTGCGGGTTCGAATGAGCTTCTCTAGGGTTGACTTTACTAGTAGGGCCGACTTGGTGTTGGTAGTCCATAAATGACACTTTAAAATCAAAATTAATCTTTCTTTCTTGATACAATGTGCCCATAAGGGTCTTATACATATGACAAGGATTATATTAACTCAATAAACCCTAGAGCATGAAGAACATGCTTGACCTAATAAAAATAGAGCATGAAACCCATGCTTTCAAAATTATATTTTTCTTTTTCTTTTTGATTTTTGTAATGTCCGGAATGGGATATTATGCTAATTATGCAGAAATTTACTCAACCCAAAATTTCTCCGTAAAATCAATATTCTATTAACGGAAGATTGCCATGTAAAATATAAGAGATAGAGTGCATGCAATTTTATAACATGATAAGCAGACAATAATCTCAACTTTTATTATGATAGATAAACTGGGTACATGCAAATACAACCAATATAACTGAGATGAAAAGCTGGTCTCGACAAATCTGCTCCAATGCTGCACCAACCTCCCAAAACTGAATTGAAATCAATCGCTGCACCTATGAACTTTGGCTGAATCCACCAAGGAGATGAGGTGGGTTTTCGTCCACTCTCTCCAAATTCACCTGAGGGTTTTTGTCCCGGAGCTACCCATGAAGTAGAGAACTAGGTTCTCAACATCTCACACAAGAAATAATGTCAATTCCAAAATGTCCTCTAATGGCCTCCTCCTTCTCTTTTTATGGATCTGATGGACCCCTCTAGAAGCTCTTATTTTATTATTATTTTAATCATTGAGCACATTTCCCTCAATTAAAATATATTTTCAAGGTGGGAAAATGGTAAATTGGCCACCATACTCTCTCTGATCACTGGAAGTCACTTCTCAACATCCCATCCTGTAGATCTTCTTGTTCTGGTTCTAACGAGCTATTACACTGAGGTGATCTATCAATTAATCTCCTCGGAATGCCACCTTGAGCATAATTAATTAAGTTAGGCCCCATAATAATGCTAATTTTTGAAAGGTCTCCGAATGTGATGGAACGAAAGGAAAATTGTGCGGATGATGAAATATGCCAAGCGAATGCCATCAGATCCCATAAAAACTCCTTAAAACTCCTTCGGAACCCCTGATGACATAAACTTGCTCCAATGACTTGGCCATCCCCTGCCCTGGAAATCTACCCTGGCTGTACTATGGAGGAAAATAAAAATGGGGACATTATTGTTGAAATTTCTAAGTTTACTTAGTTAGAAACCCTCCATGCACTTTATCTGATTTATTCCTACCTACTTGTTGTTTTACTCAACAAGTTATTTACAATGTAAATACTGAAAATAAACACTAGTGCATGCTCAACATATTACAGATCAACAACTAAAAGAAACAGAAACAAACACACCATATGACACCATTATTTTGGACTAATGTCCCCGAAAAAAACTCAATGTGGGAAAACCAGTGCAGCTATCTGAGGGTTTTCTTATTAAGCAATATCATAGTACAATTTGGGTGTCGAAACTAGCCTACCCAACAGAGAATTTCCTTGGCAGTAATACCTCTCAATTTCTGACAAATCTACTCCCTGAAACCCCGGATAATCCTTTCGGCAGCTACTCAACACCAATCTGCCCCAGAAACCCCAACGTCTGCCCAATCTGGACTGCGTCAGCCTCTCCAAGCCCAGCGCTGGCCCTGCGTCATCGTCAAGAGGTCTTGCGTCAGCTCTCTGACCCTTTGCGGCAGCTACGCTGGCTCCTCTAGTGCTTTGCGCAACACTTAGCTGCCTCTGCGTGGCCCTGCGTGAGCACTGGCTGCTCTTGCGTCTCCCTCTCTGGCTGCTCTGCTGCTCTCCCTACACTATCTCTGCCTCTCTGTCTCTCTATACTCAATGCCCTTCATCTGCTCTCCCGATCACTGATTCTATCTCTCTTAGCAAACCCCGCTCTAGAGAATAGAATGACTAATCAATCTGGTGTATTCTCCAAGTGACCCTCAAGCCTCCTTTTATACTTTTCCTGTTGACATCTCAACAACCGAGATTAAGTCCCTAATCAACGACTAAGATTAGATTTGGCTTGATCAATGTCTTTTGGACCATTCCAACACAGATTCATATTAATACACATTAATATTTTATTTTCCCTAAGTTTAGACTTAGGGACTCCATTAAAAATATTAATTATTTTAATATCTCTTGATCTGTTTAGAATTTGCCCAAACCCTTTCTGGGTATTGGAGATCTCATGCGCCCTAACCTCTCCACCGATTTTCGTGGCTAGAGCACATCTGATGCTGCCCCAAATCAACACTCTCTCTTAGCGAGGACCGTGCTCTAGCAATACTCATTGAGTATTACTTTGATCATCCGACATCGGTACCTGTGCTGATGCTAGGCCTTCCTGCCCAACATCCTCTGCATTGCTGCCTCCTGTACTGGTGCCCATGGTTCTGTCATTGTCACTGCTACATCTGCACAACAACTCCCTCTGCATCCGTGTTGCTGCTGGTCCTTTCTCCCAGCACTGCATCCGCACTGCACCTCCTCTCATCATGCTGCATCGTGCTGCCCACTGCTGCACTGCAACTCAGTTACTGAGAAGTAAGTAACTGATCTCCCAATTGACCTCCCTGTTGGGCTAGAGACACCCACTGATGTTGAAGCTCCCCTAAGTTGCACGAAACGGGGAAACGGGTACGAGTTTCCGAAACGGGAAGCGATACGTAACGCGACCTCCCCAAATTTTGGAAACGGGGAAACGCAAATATATATATA